>JAKJMR010016049.1:1261-95237 GCA_024449315.1 Daboia siamensis
AAAAAAAAAAAAAAAAAAAAAAAGAAAATGAAGTCAGCATCCCCATAAAGCTCGTCTGTGGAAGGAAGCATGAAGTGCTCCAAAATCTCCTGGCAGATGGCTGCGTTGACCCTGGACTTAATGAAGCACAGTGGACCAACACCAGCAGATGACATGGCTCCCCAAATCAACACAGACTGTGGAAACTTCACACTGGACTTCAAGCATCTTGCAGTGTGTGCCTCTCCATTCTTCCTCCAGACTCTGGGTCCTTGGTTTCCAAATGAGATGCAAAAGTTGCTCTCATCAGAAAAGAGGACTTTGGACCACTGAGCAACAGACCAGGTCTGTTTTTCTTTAGCCTAGGTAAGACGCTTCTGACGTTGTTGTTCAGGAGTGGCTTGACAAGAGGAATACGACATTTGAAGCCCATGTCCAGGATCCGTCTGTGTGTGGTGGCTCTTGATTCACTGACTCCAGCCTCAGTCCACTCCTTGTGAAAGTCCCCAACACTTTTGAATGGCCTTTTCCTGACAATCCTCTCCAGGCTGCGGTCATCCCTGCTGCTTGTGCACCTTTTCCCTTCCACATAATTTTCTATTAATGTGCTTTGATACAGCACTTTGGGAACATCCAACTTCTTTTGCAATTACCTTTTGAGGCTTTCCCTCCTTATGGAGTGTGTCAATGATGGTTTTCTGCACAACTGTCAGGTCAGCAGTCTTCCCCATGATTGTGATTCCTACTGAAGCAGACTGAGAGACCATTTAAAGGCTCAGAAACCCTTTGCAGGTGTTATGGCTTAATTAGCTGATTAGAGTGGGACACTTTGAGCCTAGAATATTGCACCTTTTCACAATATTCTAATTTTCTGAGATTGTGGATTTGGGGTTTTCATGAGCTGTGAGCCATAATCATCACAATTATGACAAATCATGGCTTGAACTATCTTGCTTTGCATGTAATGAGTCTATCTCATATATTAGTTTCCCCTTTTAAGTTGCATTACTGAAATAAATGAACTTTTGCACAATATTCTAATTTTTCGAGTTTCACCTGTATGCAATGCTAATAATGACCTAGTGGGGGCAATAGCTGAAATAGCCCTGAATACTTTAAAAGGTGACCTGCCTCTGAAGCCTTCACAGTACCAGTATTTAAAGAAAAAGAAAGACAGTATTAAAAAGCTGAGCGATAGAAAACTCACTCAAAAAGAAGAAACAGATTATTCTTCAGTTGGGGGGCTTTATTGGTCCATTACTAGGGGCTGCTATACCATTGCTGACTAACCTATTAGTCAAGTAAACATGAAGCATGCCAAGAAAATGTATTTGGCATCATATCATCAGATGGAGATGCTACAAGGAAGGGCCCCTATGATAGGGACTACAGCAGCTAGCCATTTGGATGATGACATGTGGTCCATTCTTCAGAGATCGGAACTAAGTGAGGATGTCAAGATAAAGCTCTACAATTCAGTGCTGCAGAGGTTTCTAAGGCTGACCAGACAAAATGAGTCTGAGAAGGACACTCTGAATATTATTCAGCCACCGGAAGGCTTTAGACAGCCCCCCACGTTATCAGAACAATCTGCACAACCCCCACTCCATGACCCAGCAACACAGGAGATATTAGATGAGGTGAACACATGCAATAAGAAAAATGCTGAACTTTTGTTGAATAAAATGAGACAGCATCAGGACATTTTGGGCTGGGATGATCATGGTACGATTTTATACAAGGGGACACCAGTTCCTGGAACTAACACTGTAGACCTGGTTAATGGGGCTTCTCAACACCGAACATGTACTGTGAAACAATATCCTAAAGGCTGGAACGAATTTATGAGTGCTATGGCAGAGATGAATGTTCCAACAGTATTGCTGGGATCTAATTCTTGTTAAAGAGCAACTAGAAAAGCTGAAAGAGGCTGGGAGTTTTAAGGTTGTAAGTGCTACTATATCTCCGTTATGTCTGCACCTGTTGAAATACCTATGTCAAATCCTAGAAGTGTTCTAAAGTTTGGTGTCTGGCTCAAATAGTAAATGAATAAAACACTGTAAAACAGACAATGAGTTTAACATTTTGTCTTTATTTTATAATAGGCTATACATGTTTGCATACACTGATAAATGCTACATGTTCCTGGACTCCTTCCTTGCATCATATTTACTACAAATTGCTTCACTGTTTGATCATTTTTGACATCGTTTTCAGAGTATAGCTTTAAAACATCTTTGTAAGATAACCCTTTAAACTGCTTAAGTAGAAAAAACACACAGTGCTGTCAGCAGGTTACTGCCTGGGGATGTTGCAGCTGAAGTGGATGAAATGTGTACTTCTTAGCTTGCAGCTCTAAAAACTTCACAATGTCACTTGGAAAGGTGGTGTTATCAGGAGCTCTTCCATAGGAGTCAAATAAATTCAACATTGCTGTGAGTTGGAAAGTAGAGTGCCAACCAGTGTTCACCAGGTAGAGTATGAGGGTGGGTACTTACAATTAACCTGAAAGGCCTTTGGGGGATTTTTCTCTTGGGCAGCAGATCACAGGGATAAACACCTAGAAAGGCAGCATTTTCAGATAACACATGGAGTATCTGCACAGTGTCCATTCTCACATATAATCAAACAACATGTTCCTTGTGTGGCTTATTTCAATAAGGTTTTCAAAGATTGCATAGAGAATTGTGCTTACAGTATTGGGGAAGGGCACTGCAAATCTAATTTCTGGTCTGTGGTTGCCATTCCTGAGCAGAGAATAGTGCTTAGAGCAACCCTGATTGGGGCTCAAGTCAAAGCAGTATAAAGTATAGCCGTTGTTAAACTCCTCATGGCTGATTAGCACAGATCTGTCTTTCACTGCTTTGCCAGATGTCTGTAACATCTGCATATATTCTCTCACAAACAAATTATGTTCATAATTAGGCTGAAGTGGCTTAACAGGAATCTGCTCACTATCACAATACAGGGCACAAAAGTTGACATTATAGTGTTGAAAATTGAAAGGGTTTCTTTCATAATCTCTGCTAAAAGCAGCATTGTCCACAAAACCAATCACTAATTGCTTAGGTAACTGTCCCAGAAACAGGTTTTCCTGATTACACACAAGGCTGCCTTCAGGAATGCTGTAAACCTTCATCCCCACACAATCAAAGGGTATTTGGCATTGGAGGTAAGCAAATCTTCTGCATGACCTAAACACACACCAGCTGATACTTTTACACATTTTACAAAGAGAGAGACGCTGACAGGATCTGCACTATGTGATTCTCATTGCCATCCTTCATTAGGCAGAACTAATTTTTGCTTCTTGAGCGTTTGACTTACACATCCATGCCATTAATCAGTAGTTTGTCTTGGAAAAGAAAGGTCGCTATACAAAGGGCTGAGCAGGTCCCATTTATGGCTACTGGCTGTGTGTCTGGCTCTCACTCTGAAACCAAAGTTGTCTGCAAGGATCAGCAAGGTGCTCTCCATAAGTGATGTATTATCTTTGTAAAATTCGCCGGCTGAAAATTGGGTACCCAGGGCATCCCCACCAAAGTTCAGAATCAGTTCAATAATGGCTCGATAAGAATAGCAATGGTGGCTCTGTGTAATCACATGATCTCCTAATGTGACATCCACCTGATTAAACAGTGATGCTATAGGATAGTTGGTAAGTCTCACTCTTTGCACCATCATCGATATCTGTGCCATCAGCCTTTACAATCTTGCAAGTCACATACAGCAGAGTATTGTTTAAATCCGTGTAATGCTCACCATGCCCCATTATAAAAAATTCCAAGGATGCACTGGGTGTAAGTGCTGATAAAGGAGGGATCTTGATGTACATGCTATTTTTAATGCAGGTTTGTGTAGGACCCAATTGAAAAAGATCCAGCTCCGATTTGACACACTCCTCTGAAGCCTCATGGATAAATGTTATTTTGTGTTAGAAGGTGTTCTGTTTGTCACAGTGCTTCCTTCCCTGTGAATGTTTCCTCTTTGCATGATGGTTTTTTTTCCACAAGCTTTCTCTTTTTAGCTGGCATATGTGGGCCCAGTGCATGTTTCTTCCTGATCATGGCCATACCAGCCCCTTCCTGATCGCCACCAATAACACATGATACAAGTTGGCCTGACATGTCTCTGGCAATGTTCTTGGCTGCTGCTTTCAAGTGAGGCTTAATGATTTCTAATCCTCTCAATAAAGGCATTGCTTTTCAAAAAACAAAAACCCCTCAGAACAGTCCGCCTATACCTGTAGCATACATAACGGGCTCCTTGGAAGGCTGCTAGTCCATTTCAGGCTTGAGCCCTGTAGTAGGCAACATAAACTTGAGGATTCCCACACTTTTTTATCACAACCATCCTTCACTTTTCTGCAGTCTGAAATGAAGCTTGACAACCACCTTACCATGGTTAAAAGCAATGTTCTGATCCAATTTGATTTCTACAGTAATTGTGTCAATATAATGTTTGTTGATGGGGACATAATGTGGCTGCTCACAGGTTACCATGATAATTTCATTGTCATGACTCTTCACAGATAAACAGCACAGTAATGGTACATAGAAGTCGCCCACTATCTGCAGACTTGTGATGTCTATATAAATATATAGCATGTTGAACTCTCCTGTAATATCTACGACAAAGTTGACTTTTTTGGTATGGACCTGGGGCTGTACACCCAATATATTCCTGTTGTGATTCAGGGTCAGCCTGTGGGTTCGGCAGTTGGGTCAGACGATTCAGAGGAGGAGGAGGGGGGTGTTGGAGAGCCTGCAGAGGACAGCCCTGAGGCTTTGCAGAGCCCTCAGCCAGGCCCCTCTCATCTGGTCACTACGCAGACCCAGCTGTGTGAGCCTGACAGCATGGTTGAAGATGACCCACAGCTGGCCCTGTTCAAGGACGGCTGACGCAGGAGGCAGTCAATCAGGAGTAAACAGAGGAAGGCAATGGGGCACCTCGGAAGGAGGCAGAGAGAAGCCACGCCTTGAACTGTTTAAAAGGGGAATGTGTGGGAGGGCTAGTTTGCTGAAGGCAACCGTTTGAATAGCTCCTGTTTCATGGTTCGTGTTTTGGTTTTGCTCTGTTTGCTCTGTTTTGTGTTAATAAATTTGGCAGGCTTAGTTCCAGCCTCTTGCCTTTTTGTAAAGGGGTTGTCCCTGCCTTTTCTGCAGGGCCGGTAGTAGGGTGGTACAGAACAATTCCCAAGTTCTTCACCAACTAGAATGCTTTATGGAGCCTCTCCTTTAAGTCTGATTTTTTGACTAATTGCATCATATTTCAGGATCAGTTCTGGAGGATCTTCGGTATCTGCCATAAGCTTGTTCATATTTTCTATCACTTGCTGAATGGTTGCATAGTGTCCAGGTTTTAAAGAAAAATACCACTTCTTTCTCTAATTAGCAATTTCAAAATACCCCCCTGAAGTTAGTGTTTTCCATGTGTTGGGGTACTGCATCTCCACCAGTCCCACTTCCCATGAGCCTGGAAGCTCCAGCGTCCTTGCTAATTGAATAGTATAATTGGAACGTTTGTTATCGAGAAACACAGCTGCAGATGCATTGCTGGGGAGTGCAATATAAAATCCTGACACGCCAAACTTCCGGTTTGCCAACGCAGCCGCTGCAAACGTTTGGAAGGTGAGGTCATCTTCCACGTCTGATTTCACATTGCTGGGGGACCCTGGAAAAGGTCGAAAGTTGCCCTGTAGGGGCGACCAGCAAGGAGGGGATCCCCACTAGATCGCGGGAGAGCGGTAGCTCTTCTGCTCAATCCGGCGCAGCCCTCCAAACCAGGGGACAAAAGAACGTCCATAGCAATATGGCTCGTCACTAGGCTGCAGACAGCCGAAGTCACACTTACCACCAGGCACCTACAAAGTAGCATGGATGAGACTGGGTGAGATCTGAACCTCTCTTCAATCCTAATTATTTTCTCTACCTGTATAAGCTGCCCAAAGTATTTTCCCCCCTGCCCAAAGTATTTTCCCACCCTCTAAAAACAGCGGCGACTGACTATCCAGGGGAGTTTAAAACTTTAAAAGAATAACCTGATTCTAACTGGACTTTTGCCTTTTGGTACTGTCCATAGGGTTTTCATGGCAAAGATACTGGAGTGGTATGCCATTTCCTTCTCCAGTGCATCACGTTTAGTCAGAACTTCGCAACTAACAACAACAACAACTGGACTTTTACCTTTCTAAAGCTTGAGGACTAAAAGATTCCTTATTTTTATTGAAGATTTGGGTTTTGATCTATAAAAACGAAGCAAAATCGGGAAAAGGATTACAAAATTTGGACTTACTAAAAAATATTCCTAAATGGTATGGGTGACACCTTGTGGCTAAAAATATTTGTTGTTAGTTGCAAAGTCGTGTCCGACCCATCGTGACCCCATGGACAATGTTCCTCCAGGACTTCCTGTCCTCTACCATCTTCTGGACTCCATTTAAGCTCACACCTACTGCTTCAGTGACTCCATCCAGCCAACTCATTCTCTGTCGTCCCCTTCTTCTATTGCCCTCAATCTTTCCCAGCATTAGGCTCTTCTCCAGTGAGTCCTTCCTTCTCATTAGGTGGCCAAAGTATCTGAGTTTTAGCTTCAGGATCTGGCCTTCTAAAGAGCAGTCAGGATTGATCTCCTCTAGGACTGACCGGTTTGATCGCCTTGCAGTCCAAGGGACTCACAGGAGTCTTCTCCAGCATCATAGTTCAAAGGCCTCAATTTCTTGGTGCTCAGCCTTTCTTATGGTCCAACTTTCACTGCCATACATTGCAACTTGGAAAACCATAGCCTTGACTACACGTACTTTTGTTGGCAGGGTGATGTCTCTGCTTTTTAGTGTGCTGTCTAGATTTGCCATGGCTTTCCTCCCCAGGAGCAAGCGTCTTTTAATTTCTTGGCTACAGTCCCCATCTGCGGTGACCTTGGAGGCCAGGAAAATAAAATCTGTCACTACCTCCATTTCTTCCCCATCTATTTCCCAGGAATTGAGAGGGCTAGATGCCATGATCTTGGTTTTCTTAATGTTTAGGTTCAAGCCAGCTTTTGCACTCTAAAAAACAACAAGAGGTTTTTTAGTTCCTCTTCACTTTATGCCATTAGAGTCGTTGTTGTTGTTGTTAGTTCAGAAGTCGTGTCCGACCCATCGCGACCCCATGGACAACATTCCTCCAGGCCTTCCTGTCCTCTACCATCTTCTGGAGTCCATTTAGGCTCACGCCTACTGCTTCAGTGACTCCATCCAGCCACCTCATTCTCTGTCATCCCCTTCTTCTCTTGCCCTCAACCTTTCCCAGCATTAGGTTCTTCTCCAGTGAGTCCTTCCTTCTCATTAGGTGGCCAAAGTTAGAGTCGTATCATCTGCATATCTTAGGTTGTTGATATTTCTCCCAGCAATCTTAATTCCAACTTTTGATTCATCTAGCCCTGCCTTTCTCATGATGTGCTCTGCATATAAGTTAAATAGGCAGGGTAACAGTATGCAGCCTTGCCGGACTCCTTTCCCAATTTTGAACCAATCAGTGGTTCCGTGTCCAGTTCTCACTGTTGCTTCTTGGGCCACATATAGGTTTCTCAAGAGACAAATAAGATGGTCTGGTATGCCCATCTCTTTAAGAACTTGCCACAGTTTGTTGTGATCCACACAATCAATGATTAGCATAATCATTGAAGCAGAAGTAGATGTTTTTCTGGAATTCCCTAGCTTTCTCCATGATCCAGCGTATGTTGGCAATTTGATATCTAGTTTTTCTGCCTCTTTGAAATCCTGCCTGTACTTCTGGTACTTCTGCATCCACATACTGCTGTAGTCTAACTTGTAGGATTTTAAGCATAACTTTACTAGCATGTGAAATGAGTGCAATGGTGCGATAGTTTTAACATTCTTTGGCACTGCCTTTCTTTGGAATTGGAATGTAAACTGATCTTTTCCAATCCTGTGGCCATTGTTGAGTTTTCCAAATTTGCTGGCAAATTGAGTGTAGCACTTTTACTGCATCATCTTTTAAGATTTTGAATAGCTCAGTTGGAATACTGTCACCTCCACTAGCTTTGTTGTTGCTCAGCATTACTAAGGCCCACTTCACTTCACATTCTAGGATGTCTGGCTCGAGGTCAGGAACCACCTCATTGCGATTATCAGAGACGTTAAGCTCGTTCTTGTATAGTTCTTCTGTGTAATTTTGCCACCTCTTCTTAATCTCTTCTGCCTCTGTTAGGTCCCTGCCATTTTGATCGTTTATCATGCCCATTTTTGCATGAAACGTTCCCTTCATCTCTCCAATTTTCTTGAGGAGATCTCTGGTCCTCCCTATTCTATTGTTTTCTTCTATTTCTTTGCACTACTCATTTAAGAAGGCATTCTTATCTCTTCTAGCTATTCTCTGGAATTCTGCATTCAATTGGGTGTATCTTTCTTTTTCTCCCTTGCCTTTCGCTTCCCTTCTTTCCTCAGCTATTTGCAAAGCTTCCTCAGACAGCCATTTTGCTTTCTTGCATTTCTTTTTCTTTGGGATGGTTTTAATTGCTACCTCTTGTACAATGTTGTGAAGCTCTCTCCATAGTTCTTCAGGCACTCTGTCTATCAGATTTAATTCCTTAAATCTATTTGTCACTTCTACTGTATATTCAACAGGGATATGATTTAATTCATACCTGAGTGGCCTAGTGCTTTTCCCTACTTTCTTCAGTTTAAGCCTAAATTTTGCAATGAGAAGCTCATGGTCTGAGCCACAGTCAGCTCCTGGTCTTGTTTTTACTGACTGTATAGTGCGTCTCCATCTTTGGCTGCAGAGCACATAGACAATCTGATTTCTATATTTACTGTCTGGTGATGTCCATGTGTACAGCTGTCTCTTGGGTTGTTGAAAAAGAGTGTTTGCTATGACCATCCTATTCTCTTGACAAAATTCTGTCAACCTGTTCCCTGCTTCATTTTGCACTCCAAGGCCAAACTTGCCTGTTATTCTGGTTATCTTTTGGCTTCCTACTTTAGCATTCCAATCCCCCATGATGATAAGGACATCATTTTTGGGTGTTAGTTGTATAAGGTGCTGTAGGGCTTCTTAAAACTGGTCAATTTCATCCTCTTCAGCACTGGTGGTTGGGGCATAGACCTGGACTACTGTGATATTGAATGGTTTGCCTTCGATTCGAACTGAGATCATTCTGTCATTTTAGGGATTTTATCCCAGTATTGCTTTTCCTACTCTTTTATTGACTATGAAGGCTACTCAATTTCTTTTGAGGGATTCTTGCCCGCAGTAGTATACCTGATGGTCATCTGAATTAAATTCACCCATTCCTGTCCATTTTAGTTCACTGATTCTTTTTTTTTATATTTTTATTAAATATTTACAGACACATACACACTAAGTATATACATTTCAAATTAAGAAAGAAAGGGAGAAGGACAAACAAACATTTAACAAACATGCATATAAACTAACTGGGGGTTAAAATCCCCTGTACAGTTACACATAGTTACATCCCGGTAAATCTTAAATCTTATTTAACGTTGTCTATTTCAACTATTAAATATTATCATGAAAATTACTATGAAGTGTCATATTAACTATTCTAGATTTGTTCTATTTTTTAACCAATCATACCATCGTTCCCAGTTGGTGTAATACATAGATTCTTGTTTCTGTTTTAATATATAGGTTAGTTTAACCATTTCAGCGCAATTCAAAATCTTATTAATTAACATTTGGTCTGTTGGAATATTTATATCTTTCCACTGTTGAGCAAAGGTTATTCTCGCTGCTGTTGTAACATGTACAAAAAGATACCAATCTTGTCTATTAATTAGTGTTGGTTTTATACCGAGTAGGTAAGAGTCCGGAAGCAGAGGAAAAGTGACACCAGTTATTTGTTTTAACCAGTTTTGGACCTTCTCCCAATATTTCTTACTCTGAGGGCAAGTCCACCACTGGTGAAAAAAAGTACCCTTGGCCAGTCTACATTTCCAGCATTTATCAGAGGCGTCTGGAAACATTTTGGCTATTCTAGCTGGCGGCAAATACCATCTATAAATCATTTTAAAATAGTTCTCTTTGAATGCCGAAGATAATGTTATTTTCATCGTTCTGGCCCATATTGTCTGCCATTCCTCTAGTTGGATTGACCTCCCTATATTTCTCCCCCAGGCTATCATTGTATCTTTCACGATCTCATCATCTATGTATCTGGCTAGGAGGAGATTGTACATTCCAGAAATAAATTTTAGTCCGGGGCCTTCCAAACTTTTATCAAGGGGTTGACTAGTTTGGGAGATGCCATATTCCTGTTTATCCTTAGAAAACCTGGTTTGGATTTGAATATATGACCACCAATCTATATCTATACCTTGTATCTGTAAATGTTCTCTAGATTTCAGGTTCCCTTCTTCATCCATCAAAATCTTGTAGGACCAGTTTCTTTTCAGATTGTGAACAGTCGGCTGGGTTGTTATCTCCAATGGGACTACCCATTTGGGAATCTTGGTATACATTCGTTTTTTAACTTTTTGCCAAATTCTGATCAAAATTCTCCTAATGTAGTGGTTAGTAAAGTACTTGGATGGAGTTTTTTGATATGACCATAAGGTTGAATGCCATCCTTGGTTAAGGTCAAAGCCTTCAATAGTTAATATACGTTTCCTCGACAGGGATACCCAATCTTTAATCCAAAGGAGTGCAGAGGCTTGGTAGTATAACTCCCAGTTTGGAAGTCCCAATCCCCCCCTTGTTTTGTGTTCCTGGAGCATTTTTTCCTTTATTCGTGGTAAAAAACCATTTTGGTCTTGGTGAATAAAGTGGGAAAGAAATATTTTAAGTCTTTCTGCCAAAATGGTCATAAAAATTTTGTAGTCTACATTCAATAACGAAATTGGTCTGTAATTTTGGATCAACGTCAAATCTGAATCAGGTTTAGGAATTAAGGAGATATGAGCCTCTCTCTAAGATTTGGGCATTTTTGCATGAGTTAAAATGTTATTAAATATATCCCTTAATTGAGTACCTAGCAGGTCAATAAATTCCTTATAAAATTCACAAGGCAGGCCATCCGGGCCTGGAGTTTTCCCCCCTGTCTCCTTGTGCTACCAAAGAGTTGCACAGACAGTGAAGTGTATTGACTATGAAGGCTACTCCATTTCTTCTGAGGGATTCTTGCCCACAGTAGTATACCTGATGGTCATCTGAATTAAATTCACCCATTCCTGTCCATTTTAGTTCACTGATTCTTAAGATGTCAATGTTCAGTCTTGTCATCTCTTGTTTGACCATGTCCAGCTTTCCTTGATTCA
The DNA here is from genome assembly GCA_024449315.1 of Daboia siamensis. Taxonomy (NCBI): domain Eukaryota; kingdom Metazoa; phylum Chordata; class Lepidosauria; order Squamata; family Viperidae; genus Daboia; species Daboia siamensis. Next base: position 12,522 of record JAKJMR010016049.1, read on the forward strand.
TAGATCTTACATTCCAGGTTCCTATGGATTAAAAATCTTTACAGCATCAGACTTTCCTTTCACCACCAGATACATCCACAGCTGAGCATCCTTTCAGCTTTGGCCCAGTCGCTTCATTCTTTCTGTCGCTACTAGTACTAGCCCTCTGCTCTTCCTCAGTAGCATATTAGATGCCTTCCGACCTGAGGGGCTCATCTTCCAGCGTCATATCTTTTTTTTCCTTTTGGTACTGTCCATGGGGTTTTCATGGCAAAGATACTGGAGTGGGTTGCCATTTCCTTCTCCAGTGGATTACATTTTGTCAGAAATCTCTGCTATGACCTGTCCATCTTGGGTGGCCCTGCACGGCATAGCTCATAGCTTCATTGAATTATGCAAGCCCCTTCACTATGACAAGGCAGTAATCCATGAAGGGGAAACCTGATATTACAACCTGTTATTGCCTAACAGAGACTTGGCTCACAGCCCAGACTATAGATAAGATTTCTGTAACCTTGGCAGATATCTGCTGCAAGAATCCCAGCTGTGTTCCACACTCAGTGACAAAATTACTCTTATTTTTTGGTTGTAAAGCTTTTAATTTAACATACTATTAAGAAAATATGGCTGAAGATCAGGAACAGATTCTTTTTATGATGAAAGCAATTCTTAAAACTATTACTACAGCTACTGATGAAATAAGATGCTAAAAAGAACAAGATGTCAGCCTAGATATACAAATGCAAACTTGACTACAACTAAAGAACCAACTACACAGAATATAATAGAAGAAGTGGAATAATTAAATACTATTACAGAAGATTTAATTGATCAACAAATAGACTTAATGGAAAATCCAGAAAAGAGACTGATAATATTGAAAATGGAAAAGACTTTCTACACAAACCAGAAGAAGCCTGAGAACCAAGAAGAAGAACAGACTGAAGGGAAGATAAACATTTCAGGACAACTACGTCAAGACGGAAAAAGAGACAATTTGTTAGCACATCCAAAAAAATGGCGATTGGATGCCATCTTTTATTTCAAATAATACTTATAATAACAGAGCGAGATCCATTGGATGATTTAAAAGCATAAAGATGGAAGGCAAGTTGGGAAAGAAAGAAAGCTAGAATAAGGCTGAAGAAAATTGGGGTTTTGACTTATTAGTGAAGATTAAAACAGAATATATTCAAATAGATAAGATGTATACTTTGAATACTAAATTTTGTTACGAACTGAGATGAAGAAAATTTTGATTATTTAAAATTTGGAAGTATAAATATTACAAGTTAAAATTGAATATTGATTTCCCTACAAAAATTGAATGTAAAAGTAATTAAGATATATATAAGCTAAAAATCTATGGATAAATGTAATAAAGATGTCTTTACTTAGCTGATATAATAAGAATTGTACTAGCCTAAATATGAGATAGTAGACATTAAGAGAAAAAGACAGGAAGTATTTGATGTTGAAACGAGAGAAATTCTGATTACTAAGGTTAAGATATTTGGAAATTAATAGAAAATAAGAATGCTATATTGTATTATTAATTAGATGATGTAAGATGGTGAGAAATAGAATATGTTTGAATAGATGTGTATCCTGAATATTAGACTTTGTGATGAATTTGATAAAGGGAATTTTGTTTACTCAAAATTTGGAAATTGTAAACAACAAATGTTAAATTCAAATATTAACAGGAAACTAAAAATTGGGAAAACTAATTAGGACATTGATTGACCATAAAGACTGAATGTTAAAATAACTAGGATATGTATAAGCTAAAAATTATTGATAAATGTAAGAATGTTATTTTTATTTAATTGATATAATAAGAATTGCATTAGTTTAAATATGAGACAGTAAATACTAAGGGGAAAAGAGAGGAAATATTTAATGTGGTATTTTGTGATTTGTATTAAAGATATCTGTATGTCATTGAATTATCGGTTAACCCAGCCGCCACGTTGCTTTTCAATTACTTAAATGTAAAATTAGAAAATAAAACCTTTTTTTAAAAAAATAAAATCCTGACATGTCAAATATGACACACTTCAGCCTCCTTAGCCCAACTGTTGAATTTCTCTGGCCAGCCAACCAAATCAACTAGAAGTTCTCTTTGTTTTCTCCTTCCTCTTTTCTGAAGTAATTTTTCAATTCTGTAGACACATTCTTAGTCACTAGGAATCTTTTGCAGATCTTCTAGGTAAAAAGTACCCTGTACTGGATCATCCGCATAATCCTTTAACCCAGGGCTTTTTTTGTCATAGAATGCACCGGAACAGTATTCGGACAGGAGGTAGGAGGAGAACCACCGTAAGACGGTGCCTCCCACTCCCAACCCCCGGCGACGCCGCAGTAAGATACCATGGTCGATGGTATCAAAAGCCGCTGAGAGGTCTAATAGGACTAGGACAGAGGAACAATCCCTGTCCCAAGCCCACCAGAGATCATTCACCAGCGCGACCAATGCCGTCTACGTGCTGTACCCGGGCCTGAAGCCCTATTGGTACGGGTCTAGATAATCAGCTTCCTCCAGGAACAAAGGAAGCTGATGCGCCACCACACTCTCAACAACCTTCGCAAGAAAGCGAAGGTTGGAGACCGGACGATAGTTGTTTAAAACAGCTGGGTCCAGGGCAGGCTTCTTGAGGAGGGGTCTCACCACCGCCTCCTTCAAACTACCCTCACTCAGGGAAGGGAAGACACCCTCCTTCAAGGAAGCAGTTATCACTGCCTGAAGCCAGCCTCGTGTCCCCTCCCAAGCCGAATAAACCAGCCAGGAGGGGCACGGATCCAATAAACACGTGGTGGAGCTCAGCCTCCCCATAATCCTGTCCACCTCTTCCAGAGTCACAGGATTGAACTCCTCCCAGATGACATCGCCAAGATCACTCATGACCTCACCATCAGACTCTGCCCAGTCGGAGTCCAAACCGGTCCAGATCCAAGCGATTTTGTCCGACAGATGTTGGCTAAACTCCTCGGCACGACCCTGCCATAGCTCCTCCCTCACCTCCTGATTTAGGAGGGAGCGAGTCAACCTAAACAGGGCAGCCGGGCGATTATCTGCGGACGCGATGAGGGTAGCAAAGTAGTTAGACCTTGCCGTCCTCATCGCCACGAGATAAGACCTCGTAAAGGATCTTAGTTGCAATCGGTCAGATTCAGACCGGCTGGACCTCCAACAGCTCTCTAGGCCCCGTCTCCGACGCTTCATCTCCCGGAGCTCCGCGGAGAACCACGGAGCCCACTGGGATCTGCACCGGGTCAGTGATGTGCTCTCGGAGAAATGTAGAGATTATTTGAAAGAATTTTTTGTTTTGAATATGCATAAAGGTACACCGATTGAAATGGTTTGGGATGCTAGTAAAGCTTATATGAGAGGGTTTTTGATTCATATGAATAATGGTCATAGGTGTAAGCAGATGCAAAAACGTAAAGAATTGGAAGAAGAGATTAAATTGAAAGAGAAAGCTCTTATTTTGAATCCATTAGACAAGAGACTAAGAATCTCAATAAATCTGTTGAAAGAGCAATTTAATATGTTAATGGCGGATCAGGTTGCAACTAACTTGCGATATGCAAAACATAATGCTTTTTATAATGCAAATAAGCCTGGTAGGTGGCTAGCTTATCAATTAAGGAAAAAACAGAAGTTACGTACCATAGAGAAAATAGAATACAAGGGTAAAGAAATATATCAAAAAAATCTGATTAAAAAGGCTTTTTTAGATTTTTATGCAAAGTTATATGCTAGCGAGAATATACAAGCTTTAGATATAGATAGGTATTTACAGGAAGCGCATATTCCTATGCTTTCACATGAACAACGGGAAGGGATGAATCATTTAATTACTTCTGAGGAAATTATTTTAGCAATTAAACAGTTAAAAGTGGGTAAGGCTCCTGGTACAGATGGTTTATCAGCAATTTATTATAAAATTTTACTTGTAGAGATGGTAGAACCTTTAAAGGAATTATTTAACAATATCCAGGCTGGAGGGGAAGTGCCTCCGTCCTGGAGAAGGGCTTTTATATCGCTGATCCCCAAGGAGGATCAAGACCTTACCCAGCCTAAAAATTACAGACCTATATCACTTTTAAATACAGATTATAAGATTTTTGCAAAAATATTGGCAAATAGATTAATGCAAGTTTTGAAACAAATGGTTCATAGTGATCAGTCTGGATTTATAACTGGAAGATATATGAAATATAATGTAAGACAAATTGTAAATTTAATAGAATATTTGGATAAGAACAACCAAGTCTCTGCGGCATTGATATTTTTAAATGCTGAAAAAGCGTTTGATCAGTTGAACTGGCAATTTTTATTGAAAGTTGTGGATAAGATGAATTTTGGGGATAAATTTCTGCAATCTATTAAGGCTATATATCAACAACAATCGACGCAAATTATAATTAATGGGGGACTAACAGATGCATTTAAAATTGAAAAAGGTACAAGACAAGGATGTCCCCTGTCACCATTGTTGTTTGTCTTAACATTGGAGATTTTATTGATTAAAATTTGGGAATCAACCAAAATAAAGGGAATAAAGATAAAGCAGAATGATTATAGCCTAAAGGCATTTGCGGATGACTTGGTTGTTACACTATCTCAACCAATTCAATCGGTTATAGACTTGATGGAAATTATAACTCAATATGGGAAAGTTTCTGGTTTTAAGGTAAATAATAATAAGACCAAAATATTATCTAAAAATATGACCATGAATGAAAAGGAAATGTTAGTAAAATTGACAGGTTATGAAATAGTGAAAAAGGTTAAATATTTGGGAGTATATATTACAGCTTCTAATGCAAAATTATATAAGAATAATTATGAGATGTTATGGTTAAAAGTACAAAAGGATTTAAATAATTGGAAAAAATTACAATTATTTTATTTATTTTATTTTATTTTTATTACATTTATATCCCGCCCTTCTCCGAAGACTCAGGGCGGCTTACAAGCTTAGCAGTAGCCTTCATTCTATGTATATGCCTGCTTGTTAGGGCTTTCACACACACACCCCAAGCGGCATTATTACAAAGTCAGCTTATTGCCCCCAACAATCTGGGTCCTCGTTTTACCTACCTCGGAAGGATGGATGGCTGAGTCAACCAATTATCTTTGCTGGGGAAAATTGCAGCTGTTAAAATGAATGTTTTACCAAAGTTTCTCTTTTTGTTTCAAATGATACCTATTTTGAAAAAAGATGCTAATTTGGATGAATGGCAGAAGGGTATTAATAAATTTATCTGGACGGGGAAAAAACCGAGAGTTAAACTTAAGATTTTACAAGACGCTCGGGAAAGAGGAGGACTTAAGGTGCCTAATTTGAAACTATACTATGATGCAGTGGTTTTAACACTGGTTAGTGACTGGCTTAATTTAACAAATAAAAAAATACTTTATCTTGAGGGATGGGACTTACTATATGGGTGGCATGCATATTTAATATATAACAAAAAAGTTGATAAGGCATTTAAATCTCATATTTTAAGAAGTGCTTTATTGCGTGTCTGGAAAAAGTATTATAAGTTGAATTATAAAATACCAATTTGGGGGATTCCTGGACACGCGATAGAGGGTGTATCTATGGGTGTGAATTTGGATACGATTTCCTATAAGGAATTACTTAGATTGGTAGGGAATGATTGGCAATTAAGGTCGTTAGCTGAGTTAAAACAAGAAAATATTGTACAGTCTTGGTTCCAGTATACTCAATTGCAAGTTAGGTGGAAGTTAGATCAGAAGGTTGGTATTACATTAATAGATGAAAATTTGGTAAAACAGATTAAAGACCAAAATCGAGCGCATATAAAGAGAATTTATAATGCTTTAATAGAATTGGATTCGGAAATGGAATTAGTTAAAGATTGCATGGTAAAGTGGGCTCAAAATATTCAAGAACCAATCCCATTGGATATATGGGAGGTAATTTGGGTTAGAAATGTAAAATTTACCCAGGCCCAAAATTTAAGAGAAATTTTTTATAAAATGTTTTATAGATGGCATCTGGATCCTAAAAAGTTGTCTTATATGTATCCTAATTTACAGCCCAAATGTTGGAGATGCGGTAGTTTGGATGCTACTTATTTTCATATTTGGTGGACTTGTAGAAATATAAAAGCTTTTTGGATTAAAATTTGGTGGAACATTCAAAAGATTTTCAAGAGAAAGATAAAGTTTACTCCACAACTATTTTTATTGGGTGTTATCACAGATTGTGATACTAAAGAAATTAATTTGATGTTGAACTTGATACAGCTGCAAGGTTATTGGTAGGGCAATATTGGAAGAAGGATTGCTTGCCTACTATAGAGGAATGGACGCTTAAAGTGTCAAATTTAGCAGAAATGGCTAAGATTTTTGCTTATTTGAAGGATCATTCACAAGAAAGATACATTTCAGTCTGGAGAAGATGGATAGATTATATTCAGAATAAATATGGGACTAAAAAGTTCCATTTAGCTTATGAGTAAATTTTAGATTGTTATAGTTTATTATAGTGGAAATTTTTCTTTTTTCATTATTAGCTTTAATTATATGGTATTATTATTTTTAGTATTAGTATTGTTTAATAACTTGGATACTTTTATTTTACTTGTATTTATGTTATAGGGGAGTTAAAGCACATTATGAACTTGGTTATTTATATAGTTGGTTAATGTTAGTTAGATTATGATTATTATATTTGTAACCCTGTACTCAGCTCTGGGAAGGGGGGAGGGGAAGGGGGGGTTTAAGGGTGGGTTGGGGAGGGGATAATATTGTAATCTTTATAAAACTTTTCAATAAAAAAAAGAGGTGAAGCAGGAGGAAAGAAAGTCGGCTGGCATGGAACCTTGCCCGACAGTGAAACTTTGCTGTTTCAGTCAATTGGGTAGTTCAAAGGCTGGGATGTCTACGAAAATCTATTTTTAGTCTTTTATATTTTATATTCAACTGCAGAGGGGAAGGATAAGAATAAAGCCAATGTCTTGTGAATTGGATGTATTATTATTATTAATATATATATTAATGAGGTTTAATGAGATCTACTTGTTAAATTGGGTTTAACTTAAAGGTAAATTAAAAGTAACCTGTTCACTGACAAAGTTTCAACTTTAATTTGTTTCAAGTCAATATCCATATTAAACTCCAAATGTAAATTTTTCCACCTTGACAACTTCTTAAAAATAATTCAGTCTTTTACAAGCAACCAAATTTTGTTTTATTGGGCCAATTTCATTCCACATAGAAAGCTGAGATTTCCACTCATTAAACTAAATGGGTATGTCAGTGGTAAATGTCCCAAGAGATTAATAAAATGCCTTCTTGTATTTTAAAGCCACACAGTGCATGGTAACATTAATAGTATTAACTTACCTTGAACAAAATCCTAGTCTTTTAGATACACTAAAAATTGAAGGGTTTTTTTTTAACTACAAAGGTAAACCTTGTAGGGTAGGCAAGGCAGGTTGTATATGTGTGAGTTCCAGCACTTTTTTTTTTTACAAAAAAGCACTGCTTTAACCTATATACCACTCATTCACCCCTCCTTCCCAGTTCTTTGATGATAAATATTTCATCTGTAAAGGTTTGATGATACCCCTTTTCAAACTTTCCCTTCAGTCTGGATATCCTAATATGGTCACACACCTTTAGACTTTTTAACTTTCTGGTAGCTTTTAGATTTTTTCCATACAGTCTTGTCCAGATGTCTCTTTTGTTAGATAGATTTACGGCAGGGCTTTTCAACCAGTGGTACACATACCACTGGTGGTACGCGAGCACCTGGCTGGTGGTATGGGGTGAGTTTCTCAGTCGCCTTTCTCCCCCCCACTCCGCTCCTTCCCAGCTTGCTTGTGGAAAATATGCTGCTTGGCGGTGGCCTGCAGTAACACTAATAAGGGTGCGTGAAGAGCGCAGGTGCAGAGCGAGGCCCTTCCCCCCCCCCCGGGGACTTGTTGTCCAGCAACCGGATTGACTTCTTCTCATGCGGATAGGCCAGCGGGATCCGTGTCGCCCTTCCCCCACTCTTCTTACTTCACAAGTAAGTGTGAGCCTGATGGGAAGAGAGCCATCCACTCCCTCGGCACGTAGGTGTCAATGCTGCAAACATTGACATGTTTTTGCACTGACAATATAAGAGGCAGCCTTTTGCTTTAACTGTTTGGCTTTGAATCATTAAAGCGTGGGAGGAATTCAACCTGGATGTTTTGAGAAAATAAGGGATAGCACACTTCAGAAGGGAAGTGAAACTTCATGTGTTAAACTAATTGGTGAATGTGATTCATGACGTGTAATTAAGGGAGGGAATTCTGTATGATATGATGTGTTAAAGGGAGGGGAATTCAGATTCTGGCATCCATCCATGAGTGCCAATATTTCGTTCTATTATAGATTTTTTTAGAATAAACAATCATGCAAAGTTCTTTGATCTGTCTTGTTAGTCAGAACCACAACATCATGCCAGAATCACTTTTCTTTCAAACAAACTACCGCTGTCTCTAGCCTTGAGACAAGCTGGCAAAGATTCAGGGGAGAATCTTCATCATGTTTTCCCAAGAATCCGCTTGGAGATGGTGACCTGGCAGCTTCTGACAGCTCAGAGGAGTAATTAACAGACAGCATACTGTGGAAAGATGAGTTTTGCAGGACTCCCATTTGGGGGGCAGAACCCAAGCAGTTAGGAGAGCCTAGCTGGTCATCAGGCTGGAACCACTCCAGCGGAGACTCCAGATGCCTCGAGATTGCCCTGCCAGAGTCTTCAAAAGCAGAATGGAGGAGAGCTACCAGACCATCTACCATGGAGAATTTGGGTGAGTGGAAAACCCTCTCTGCAGACCAGACAGCCTACCAGCCCCAGGAGTCCCCTGCCAGGCCCTTCAGACCCACAGAGACAGAGAACCCCAGCCTGGGGTCTCTGCAGAAATGGGAGGGTGGTGCACCTCTGCAAGTGAAAGGCCAACAACCTCTGAGCTTTCCACAGCTAATAGAGGCCTTGCAACAGCTTGGGGTGGTGCAGAAGCCTGGAGAGCAGAAGCTGGGGGGAGGACAACCATAGCAAGGGTGGCAGCAGCAGGGCCCGAATGTGCAACCCCTGGACATACAACAGTACCAATGGGGGCCCCAGCAACCAATGATGTCCCCACCCTTCAGAGCAACCTTCGATGGGGACCCAGAGAAACTGATTTTTTTCCTCAACCAAGTACACTCTCATTTGAATTGCTGGGCCTGTTTCTACCCAGACCCAGGTGCTATGGTCGATGTGATTGCATCCAGCCTAAAGGGAGAAGCATCCGAATGGTTAAACAATTTATATAATGAGCAAGCCCCTGAATTGGAGGACCCCCACCTCTTCCTCCTAGGGCTGAGAGAAAGATTTGAGGACCGATCCATAGCCCTCAAAGCAGAAGAACAAATCTACAAGATAAAACAAGCTGGCCGGCCTGCCCTGGAGTATGTGCGGGAGTTCCGCAAGATAGCCGGCTGGATAGAGAGATGGCCTGAGCAATCCCTAATTCATTATTTCAGGGAAGGGTTGGACGACCACCTTTCTCAGGCCTGCATCTACCGAGCTGTACCTGACCAGCTGCAAGAATGGTACTGGGCAGAGGTAATATTAGATGTTCAGCTCGCCCAGTATAAAAGGCCTCTCCCACCTGAAGCCGAGCCGAGGTCAGAACAACCCGAATGGCAATCACCCCCACGAAAATCTCCAACTACTGTGATGGCTGAAAGACCGAGGCCACCTGTAGACCAGACAATTGTTTCTGGTGCAGACAGCAGGGACATCGAGCAGCGAATGGCCCAGTCCCCTACACCCAATTGCAGAACAGACAAGGACGAGCAGGGAGAAAGAAACCTGCACAGCGGCTAATGGGAGATAAATCCAACCAGATAACACAGGAACCTGTTGCCCAGGGCACATCCCCCACACAGGACAACGCTGGAACTCAGGCTTCACCCACCCCCGTTCTACCCTCTTTCGACAGTGAAGATGAAGAGAACGACCCAATGGTGAGCCGACATGTCCCACCTTTCTTGCTACCTGCCAAGCTCATAATCAAGTACGCAGGTAGATTTAAAGGTGCTAATTGACCCCTTCATGGATTACTGCCTTGTTGTGGTGAAGGGGCTTGGATAATTCAATGAAGCTATGAGCTATACCGTGCAGGGCCACCCAAGATGGACAGGTCATAACAGAGAGTTCTGACAAAATGTGATCCACTGGAGAAGGAAATGGCAACCCACTCCAGTACCTTTGCCATGAAAGCCCCATGGACAGTACCAAAAGGCAAAAAGATATGATGCTGGAAGATGAGCCCCTCAGGTCGGAAGGTGTCCAATATGCTACTGGGGAAGAGCAGAGGACTAGTACTAGAAGCACCAGAAAGAATAAAGTGACTGGGCCAAAGCCAAAAGGAAACTCAGCTGTAGATGTATCTGGTGGTGAAAGAAAAGCAAAGATTTATTTATTTAACACCAAAAAATGATGTCCTTATTATCATGGGCAATTGGAATGCTAAAGTAGGAAGCCAAAAGATAACCGGAATAACAGGCAAGTTTGGCCTTGGAGTACAAAATGAAGCAGGGAACAGGCTGATAGAATTTTGTCAAGAGAATATGATGGTCATAGCAAACACTCTTTTCCAACAACCCAAGAGATGGCTCTACACATGGACATCACCCGACAGTCAACACAGAAATCAGATTGACTATGTGCTCTGCAGCCAAAGATGGAGAAGCTCTATACAGTCAGTAAAAACAAGACCAGGAGCTGACTGGCTCAGACCATGACCTTCTCATTGCAAAAATTAGGCTTAAACTAAACAAAGTAGGGAAAAGCACTAGGCCACTCAGGTTTGAAATAACAACAACAACAACAACAATAATAATAATAACAATAATAATAATAATTTTATTTGTATACCACCCTTCTCCCAAAGGACTCAGGGCGGTGAACAGGGCAATACATACAAAAAGACAAGAGTACAAAAATTAAAAAGAGATTAAATAGAGTGCCCAAGCTTACAGCAGTACGTTAAAATACATTAAACAACAATAAAACCCAATCCCATCACCCATCAGGCCAGGCCAGCTTGTTCGAACAAGTAGGTCTTTAGATTGCGTCGGAAGGAGCAAAGGTCGGGCGCCATCCGGAGCTCAACCGGTAAACGGTTCCACAAATCCGGCGCGCCCACAGAGAAAGACCTCCCCCTGGGGGCCACCAGACGACATTCTCTGACCGGTGGCACCCTGAGGAGGCCTAAATCATATCCCTGACAAATATACAGTAGAAGTGACAAATAGATTTAAGGAATTAGAACTGATAGACAGAGTGCCTGAAGAACTATGGACAGAGGTTCGCAACATTGTACAAGAAGTAGCAACTAAAACCATCCCAAAGAAAAAGAAATGCAGCAAAGCAAAATGGCTGTTTGAGGAAGCTTTGCAAATAGCTGAGGAAAGGAGGGAAGCAAAAGGCAAGGGAGAGAAAAAAAGATACACCCAATTGAATGCAGAATTCCAGAGAATAGCTAGAAGAGAAAATTAGAGAGATGAAGGGAACGTTTCATGCAAAAATGGGCATGATAAAGGACCAAAATGGCAGGGACATAACAGAGGCAGAAGAGATTAAGAAGAGGTGGCAAAATTACACAGAAGAACTATACAAGAACGAGCTTAATGTCCCTGATAACCATTATGAGGTGGTCACTGACCCCGAGCCAGACATCCTAGAATGTGAAGTGAAGTGGACCTTAGGAAAGCTGAGCAACAACTAAGGTAGTGGAGGTGACAGTATTCCAGCTGAGCTATTCAAAATCTTAAAAGACGATGCAGTAAAAGTGCTATACTCAATTTGCCAGCAAATTTGGAAAACTCAACAGTGGCCACAGGATTGGAAAAGATCAGTTTACATTCCAATTCCAAAGAAAGGCAGTGCCAAAGAATGTTCAAACTATCGCACCATTGCACTCATTTCTCATGCTAGTAAAGTCATGCTTAAAATCCTACAAGCTAGACTCCAGTAGTATGTGGATGCAGAAGTACCAGAAGTACAGGCAGGATTTCAAAGAGGCAGAGGAACTAGAGATCAAATTGCCAACATACGCTGGATCATGGAGAAAGCTAGGGAATTCCAGAAAAACATATACTTCTGCTTCATTGACTATGCTAAAGCTTTTGATTGTGTGGATCACATTTACCTCATTTACCTGAATTTCTAGTTTACCCTGCTTACTGTTCATACTCTGTGCATTAGTGTATAGACATTTGAGTACTTTATGACTGACCCTGTGTTTACTTGCTGCATAACTTGTGTGGTGCCTGGCTTCCCCTATTTTCGTAGATTGCCAGGGACAGTGATGTTCTGTATCAATTAACTCACTATCCCCATTATTTAGTTTAAATGTTCCTCCAAAAAAGCTGTGATTTTATTGCCAAGTAACTCAGTCCCTTTCTTGGATGGATGCAGACCATCTCTTTTATACATTTTTTCATTGGAACAGCTACAGACATTGTGACTAATATAACCAAAGCCTTCTCCTTTACACCACTCCTTTAGCCACATATTAAACTCTGCTATACGCTGGCCTTTTCCATTTTGCTCCTTATACACTGGTAAAACCTCTGAAAAAGTAAGCCTACAGCCTATTCTGCTAAGTTCCTGCCCCAAGCTCTGGAAATCATTCTGCACGCAAGTTAACTGGGCAGGAGTGCGGGATCAGCGTGTGCAAGTACAGCTGAGCTGCGCTCAGAAACACCAATCACACACTCCTGCCCAGCTCATTTCTTGGTTTCTGCTTGCTTTCTGCAAGCAAGCAGGATCAGCATTTCTAAGTGAAGCTCAGCTGTACTTGCACACACTGATTCCCCGCTCCTGCCCAGCTCACTTCTTTGTTTCTGCTTGCTTTCCACAAGCAAGTGAGCTGGGCAGGAGCCCAGGCGACACCGGCTTTTGTGGCTTTTCTGCAGCGCAGAACTGGACTGCCTGCACTGGCAGGAAACGTGGCGCTTCTTTTTCCATAGCAGTGGAGTGCAGGTGTCTTTGCCTCTCTGCTTTTTTCCACTGGAGAAATCCCTGTCTTTGCAAGAGAGGCAGAAGTGATCACCCTATTGCAAGCAGGAAATCTTGCGGATCTCCTTGCGAGGAAGGAAACCCCAGATGAGGGGCAAGCCAGGGAAAGTGTGTGTGTGTGTGTGGGAGAAATCCCCAGCTGCAATTCCCGTGCAAGATTTCCTGCTTGCAAAAGGGCAATCACTTCTGCCTCTTTTGTAAAGACAGGGATTTCTCTGTCGGATGCCAGCAATCTAGGGTGGGGCTGCAGGCAAGGAAGGGAAACCCATTCTCGGAGCATCCGGGATGGGGAAACCCCCTGCCCCACCACCTGCCTTCTCCTTTTTTTTCTGCAAGGGGGGGAGGAGGAAGGATGCCTTACATTCATGGTGTATCTGAAGCCACGGCACACATATTGGCCCCCTACAAGGTCGGTGTTGCCCACAGGCCTGATCAGACCTTGCAGGCTCGTATCATGTGCCCTAAAGATCCACTCCCCAATGAAGAGAAGTCCTCAGTCATATACAGGATGGCATGTGAAAACTGCCATTGTAATTATATTGGGGAGACTGCAAAATGACTGAGGACCAGGGTACACGAACACAAGCTTGCCATCAAAAGACAAGAACAACTTTCACAGGTGTGGGCACACATGGCCACACACAATCACACCTTCAATCTGGGCTGAGGCGATTGCCTGTGACAACACCAACGGCGGACGATTACTCAAGGAAGCTTGGTTTTCTGACCACTCCTCGATCAATCAGCATATTGATCTCCCCCTTGTATATGAAGCTCTCAAGGGTTGGGAAGAGGAGTGGCGTGCACGACACGAATGCAGACAATGCGAGCACTTACAGAGCACTCCGTCAAACCAAGAACAGAACTGCATAGTTACACAATCACCCCCCAATCGCGGAATATAAAAGAGAGGAACAACCACCACTTAGAGCCTCTGGCATGAAAACACAGGCAATGACAAGAGCAATGACTATAGCTAATAGGACTGACAGTAATCCTCTCCCGACAGCAGACACTCAGAGAAAATCATACCCCATAGGAACGAACGCGCGGCGACTCGAAAGAATACGGCCAGTTGAAACGAACAGAGCAGTTACACGCTCTATGAGTGGAGCACAGAAACGCTGATATAAATGCAGTCTTACCACTCCAATGATTTCCTCCTGACGACGTTGGTAGTTAGCCAACCAAAGCTTGATTTTTAATAAAACTATTTTAGTTTTCTACCTTATCCCAGTGTTCAGATTTCTTGCTCTGATTTAAATATGCCTGGGATTCGTATTTTTAGTTTGATTAAGGAGTAGTTTTCGCGAGCAGTACTGCTCATAGCTAGGAGATGGGAGAAACTTACATGACGTATCACAAGCATTTACCACAGTCTGGCTTTCTTACATGACTGTTTACAGAATGATATACCTCCTAAATCGCTCCAAAAGAAACTGCTTGTGGATTCCATGGAATGTCAACTCACCATTCGTCGATTCCAACGCCGAACCATATGTGCGTTAATTAGTGACCACCACAGAAAGATCCACGCTATGACGACAGGAGCCCATGACTGTCAAGAACGCTGTCAGCAAACTCTTACACGCCAACACTTCCAACTCCTTGCCTGTCATATACGTGAAGCCATCGCAAGGACTAAACAACACAGGACGGAAGTATTGCGCTGCAAGATGCAGCACTTGCACACAACGGATAATTCCAGCTCCAATAATAGCTTGGTACATAACTTATCATCCAAGATCCTCTCCCAAGAACAAATTGGATTGTTACAATGTGATGCGGGTCACAACTTAACGGTAGATTTCGTGGCAGCCTTCAAACCAGCCATACAACGAATAAGCATCAATGAAGAGACTAGGGGCTCTATCAGGCATCGCGTCACAGGCCTGCTTATGGCCTACAGATGCTGCCAAATATTATCAGTGACCAAAAAAGAAGCCTTGCAGCAACTACAGGACAACACATCCATTGTCATCCTTCCAGCTGACAAAGGCAGGGCAACGGTCATAATGGATAGATCAGACTACATTCACAAAGCCCTCACATTACTCAATGACAGCAGCGCCTACCGGATTGTCAAAAAGAATCCTATGACAACCCTCAGGAACCAAATCTCCAAGGTACTGGATAGACTTAAATGACAGGGGAAAAACAGGGGAGGATGCGTTAAGAACTATGCGCCCTAAAGACGCGCCCACTGCTAGATTTTATGGCCTCCCAAAGATTCACAAGGAAGGAGCTCCCCTACGACCCATTGTGTCATTTAGGGGAACCCCAACCTCAGGATTGGCCGAATGGTTATACAGCAGGTTAAGGTACCTAGTAATGGATAATGACACTACTGTAAGCTCTTTAAGTGAATTCTTAGATAAGATCAGATCCCTCAGCATAGAGGAGGATGAGATCATGGTTTCCTATGATGTCACCTCCCTATTCACCTCAATTCTGCAGGACCTAGCACTTGCAGTAATTGAGGACCGCTTACAACAACATGGGGCGGGGCGGCATCATGATTCACTTAGTAACAAAGACCTTCTACAGCTGATGACCTTATGTCTGAAAACGGTCTTTACGTTTCAAGGCAACATTTACGAACAGTTGAAGGGCACCCCTATGCGGTCCCCCATCTCCGGTGTCATTGCAGAGGCGGTCCTCCAGCAATTGGAGACCTGGGTGATGTCCACGTATCGCCCCAAATTTTGGGTGAGATACATGGACAACACTTTTGTGGTCATCAAGAGGCAGGACAAGGACAGGCTGATGAGCAAACTTAATTCCATCTATCCTGATATCTGCTTTACTGCAGAGGAAGAGGCCAATGGGGCTCTGGCCTTTCTAGATGTGCTGGTCAACTGCCAATCTGACGGTTCCCTCCACATGTCTGTTTACTGTAAATCCACCCATAAGGGCAGGATACTCCATTACAAGAGTAATCACCCCACAACTCACAAGGTCAGCTGTATTAGAACGCTTTTTAAGCATGTGGACACGCACTGCAGCACGAGCAAGGCAAAAAAGGAAGAAAGGTGTCACCTGTATCATGTCTGCAGGAGCAATGGATATCCACCAAACTTCATCAAGCAACACAGTAGAGCAGGTGAACCTGCCCGTCACCAACATGAAAACACCTCGATGGCACAGATAACACTGCCTTACATTCATGGTGTATCCAAAGCCACAGTGTGCATATTGGCCCCCTACAAGGTCAGTGTTGCCCACAAACCTGATCAGACCTTGTGGGCTCGTATCATGTGCCCTAAAGATCCACTCCCCAATGAAGAGAAGTCCTCAGTCATATACAGGATGGCATGTGAAAACTGTCATTGTAATTATATTGGGGAGACTGCAAAATGACTGAGGACCAGGGTACACGAACACAAGCTCGCCATCAAAAGACAAGAACAACTTTCACAGATGTGGGCACACATGGCCACACACAATCACACCTTCAATCTGGCGTGGGCTGAGGCGATTGCCTGTGACAACACCAACGGTGGACGATTACTCAAGGAAGCTTGGTTTTCTGACCACTCCTAGATCAATCGGCATATTGATCTCCCCCCTGTATATCAAGCCCTCAGGGGTTGGGAAGAGGAGCGGCGCACATGACGCGAATGCAAACAACGCGAGCGCTCACAGAGTGCTCCGTCAAACCAAGATCA
The DNA here is from genome assembly GCA_024449315.1 of Daboia siamensis. Classification (NCBI taxonomy): domain Eukaryota; kingdom Metazoa; phylum Chordata; class Lepidosauria; order Squamata; family Viperidae; genus Daboia; species Daboia siamensis. The sequence goes on from JAKJMR010016049.1 coordinate 29,254, forward strand.
GAACTGCATACACAATCACCCCCATCGCGGAATGTAAAAAAGAGGAAGAACAACCACTTAGAGCCTCCGGCATGAAAACACAGGCAATGACAAGAGCAATGACTATAGCTAATAGGACTGACAGTAATCCTTTCCCAACAGCAGACACTCAGAGAAAATCATACCCCATAGGAACGAACGGGCAGCGACTCAAAGAATACGGCCAGTTGAAACGAAAAGAGCAGTTACATGCTCTATGAGTGGAGGGCAGAAACACCGATGATATAAATGCAGTCTCCCCACTCTGATGATTTGATCCTGACGACGTTGGTAGTTAGCCAACCAAAGCTTGATTTTTAATAAAACTGTTTTAGTTTTCTACCTTATCCCAGTGTTCACATTTCTTGCTCTGATTTAAATATGCCTGGGATTCGTATTTTTAGTTTGATTAAGGAATATATATATATATCGCTATCCATTTTGAATACATAACGGAAAGAGGAAATCTGAGAGTTCACAAGGTTGATACTATATGGAACAAAGCTGTGACTGAATCTAGATGTTCTGCTTCCAATACCACGAAGGTTCCTCCAAGAAGGTAACAAGGAAAACTGGTCATGGAGAGGATGTATAGCATCCCTGACAATACTGCAGACCCTACACAAGCTTCACTTATATGCTATGTCCTGGATAGAAGGAAGTTAACTACCAATAATCTTTTTGTCTCTGCAGTGCCTTCCTGTCTGAAGCAGTAATGCTTCCAAACCAGACAGTAATCCAATATGCCAGAAACTGCAGGTGCTCCTGTGCCCACTTCATCAGTGTCTCACTATTGAGCAACCAAGCTAGTCTACTCATTAGCTGCACACCCAGAAACTTGATGCTGCTATCCACCACCACAGTTGAATCAGTAATACACAGAGGTATGTTGCTGTACCTGCCTTTTCTGAAATCAACAATGATTTTTTTCATTTTCCCCATGTTTAAAACGAGACTGTTTTTATTACACCAGTTCACCAAATCCTCTACCTCCTTGCAGTAAGCACCCTCACTGTCATCCTGAATAAGGCCCACTATTGTTGTATCATCCACATACTTTACAATATGGTTGGTGGCAAACCCTGCACAATAGTCATGGGTCAACAGGGTAAACAACAATGGACTTAGGACACAGCCCTGAGGACAACCTGTGCTCAAAAAAATGGTGTTAGAAATATTAGTCCCCCCTCACACATACTGGGACCTATCAATAAGAAAATCAAGAATCCAGTTGTACAAAGGAGTGTTAAAGCCTAAAAGGCCCAAATTATGTACTAAATGCTGAGGAATGATTGCATTAAATGCTGAACTAAAGTCGAAAAACAGCATTCGCACATGAGTATTTCTTTCCTCTAAATGCACCAAGTTCAGATGGAGAACAGAAGAAACAGCATCCTCTGTAGAGCCACTTGGACAGTAAGCAAACTGGAGTGAGTCAAATGCTAGAGGGAGGCTGGATACAATAATGCCCTTTATCAGCCTTTCAAAATATTTCATAATGATGGATGTAAGTGCAACAGGATGGTAATCATTAAGACCCGTAATCGTAAACTTTTTTGGCACTGTCAAAATAATGGTAGTCTTAAAACATGATGGGACCACAGCCTGCTGCAATGAAAGATTGAAAATATCTGTGAGAACACAAACCAACTCATTTGCACATTCCCTAAGAACACACCCACAGATATTATCTGGGCCTGCTGCTTGCCAAATGTTAACTTTCCTCAATGTCCTCTGGACAGAGGTAACATCAAAGCTAAGCACTTGCTCGTCAGGATGGGGCACAGCTTTCCTCGCAGGGGCACTATTTGATGCCTCAAATCTTCCAAACAATGTGTTCAGCTTATTTAAAAAGTCTGTGTCACCCTTACAACACGATGGAGCCACCTTATAGTCTGTAATGACCTGGATGCCTTGCCACATATGCCTGGTGTTCGTAGGATCCTGAAAAAAGTTCTGAATTTTCTGACAATGGGCTTGTTTTGCTGTTTAAATTGGCTCTTGCTGTTCTAAGCACCAGCATATCACCGGATTTAAAAGCCACATTCTGGTGATAGGACTGCAAATCCTAATTTCCACAGCCATGCCAGTAGGGATTTGTGTGGTCAGGTTAACCTTTGGCTATGCTGACGCGGTGGCTCAGTGGGTTAGGACGCTGAGCTTGTTGATCAGAAGATTGGCAGTTTGGCGGGTTGAATCCAGAGTGCCGCGTAGCAGAGTGAGCGCGTGTTACTCATCCCAGCTTCTGCCCACCTAGCAGTTCGAAAGCATGTAAAAATGCAAGTAGAAAAATAGGGACCACTATGGTGGGAAGGTAACAGCGTTCCGTGCGCCTTTGGCGTCTAGTCATGCCGGCCACATGACCACGGAGACGTCCTTGGACAAGCGCTGGCTCTTCGGCTTTGAAACGGAGATGAGCACCGGCCCCTAGAGTCAGAAACGACTAGCACGCATATGCGGGGGAACCTTTACCTTTACCTTTATGCTGACTTTAATTTCTGGGAGTTATTATCCCAAAATATCCAGAGAATATCAGGCTGGAGAAGGCTGCTGATACAGAGAAAACGTCATTGCATGTAAATATGCAATCACTTCAGATTACAGGTGTAGGATTGCATAATTAAATGCCTCTCCATTTAAGACTTGGCATCCACAAAAGAGCATACCAGGGTGAAAATTTGTGGTTAACTTTCTCTGTAACACAGAGGCTGGATTCACACAATACATTTGACCTAATCAATTAAAAACCTAGATGCTATCCTTGGTTCATGTTAATCTTGGCTAGTTATGTAATTAGTTTGTGGATTATCATTTGCAAATCCAGCCTCTTTGATCAATATATGATATACTATATTCTGTGAAGCCAAAAATGGGTTAATTCAGTAATCAGGTTAAGTGTGTGCAGGTTAATGCAGCCTGCTTGCATGGTAGAACATTCAGTCATGTGTTTTCCCATCTGCAGTATTAAGTGATAGGATCCAGGCACAGCTTTAGCTCTTCATCAGCTGTACTACTACTGAATTTCATGTTGATTATCCTTAACACACTATGACTAGGAAAACTAATTACAAGAAAATGGTGAATTGATGAAAGGGTGGGAGAAAAAAACAACAGACCAGGACTCTGAGAATTGGATAGACAAATGCCCAATATGTAACAGTGAAAGGACTGATAAAAGGAGAATATTTGTAACTCAGGGTTAACAAGAGGGGTCCTTGGTGCTCTGAGCTTGTTTTCTTGCAGAGATTTCATTACCCAAACTAGGTAACATCATCAGTTCTAGTGATGATGAGGTTAGCTAGTTTGGGTAATGAAATGTCTGCAAGCAAACAAGCAAGCTCAGATTACACCAAGGACCCCTCAGTGAAAAAAGTTTTACTACCATTGCTTTTTTTAAAAAAACTCTGGCAAATATTCAAGACAGCTAGCAAAATTTGAAATTTGGGGATTTTTAATGGGTAGAGTATGAAAAATTGTGTGTGGGGGGGGGTTAGTCTACAGAGAACTGCTCTCATGGACTCAGTTTCAAAATATTGGAATGTGGTAAAATACCAATCAAGTGTAAACAGGAGGAATCTGGAAGCCTTGAATTACCCAAGTCCAAACAGGGTGGGGGTGAACTATTAGAGGCATTGAAGTTAGATTGGGTGTGTGTGTAAAAATTTAACAATTGGCAATAGCAATCCTTATGTGAGAGAAGATGGGGGTTCTGAGTAAATGGAGGAAGAGTAAACTACAAAAACTCAGAGGATGGGGAGAGTTTAGCTCATTGGAAGTTGGATCAGATGGACTTTCCTAATAGCTACAGTACATACCTACTTCCCCAATTTAGTATCTTCTCCCATCATCCTAGTAGGGAGGAATGTAAGTCATGCATCTGAAGGGTATCATCTGGGTTCCATAATGGGGATACAGAGGGTGAAATAGATGCCTCCCTGGGGATTGGACTTGCTTTTTGGTACTTTTCTTCTTGGAACCTAACATTCTCAGGATTATTTCATCGAAAACATCCGTGGCTTCCAGAATGTTACTGGAATCCAAGTAGAGCGAGATTGTCTGCCATTGGCAGACAAGCAATAAGAGAAGGCTTGTAGCAAGAAGATAGGAAGCAGCCAGCCCAAAGAAGCTTGTTAGAATCTGGCCTAGATGGGGCTATATGGGGGTCCTCAAGAGGAATTCTTCTCCTCCTCCTCCTCCTCCTCCTCCTCCCATTGAGGTGTGTGTGATATCATACCTGAGTATTAAGCACAGCTTGATAGGAAAGCAACCCATGTTGCTATGGGAACAAACAATGAAGAGGAGGGAAATGAGCGGGTAGGGAGCTCTATAGAGGACATAGCAGATGAATGTTTGCTAGGAAGATTTTTGGGATGGAGAAAATTTAAATTTAAGTGGAAAGTAGTTGGATTGGGGAGATTCGCCTGGAGCATTAGGAAGGGCAGAAGGGGATTGGCTTACCAAGTGTGTGTGTGTGGGGGGGGGAGGCGAGGAGGTAGGAAAGCAGTATCTTTCAGCCACTGAGCAGGGTATAGCTGGTATAGTTTCCATAGCAACTTCCAGCCATCATCTCACTTCTCCTTTTCAATTAATTCCAGCCTACCCTATTCCCCCTCAAAAAAAAAATCACTGTCCCAATGTAACCTTTTCAACTCCCTACTTCATCCATATTCTTTCATGATAGGGTATCCGTCCTGCTGTATGTATCATTTCTCAACCCTTTGCTGGGCTGGATCATGACCCTTTTCCACCCACCAAAAAGAGGGGGGAGGGAAACCCCACCCCTTCGTACCCACACTCACCAAAGTGGGGGGGGGCGCGTCGCGGAGACAGCATCTCCTGCTCCCCCTCATTTCCTCATAAGGTTGGCGCAGACGGCTGTACCCTCCTCCGCGTGCCCAGTTGGGGGGCAGAGGGGGAGCGATGCTGCGGGCTCCCCGGTTCCCCTTAATCCTTGGGCTCCATAGAGATCCCGGAGCAGAGCTTCCCAACTGTAGCCTCGCCAAAGCCTTCGGGAATGGGCGACAGAGAATAGGGGAAGCAAACGAAGAAGAGACCTGGAACCCACTGGTCCTGACGGCTGCGACCCGACCTGGCTGCCAAGGAAGAAGCCAACACAAGTAGACAACCAACGCCGCCTGAAGCGCTGCACCAAAAACACTTCTGCGAACAGCAGAGATGGGAGTGGAATACTAATAGTGGAAGGGAGGGGGAAGGGAGGAAGGCAAAGCGGGCGGGGCGAGAGCGGCTGAGACAAGAAGAACGAGGCATCGAGAGCGAGATAGTGCGCCGTGAAGGGGAGGTGGGCGCAAGGCTCAGCCGGGCAGAGGAGGTAGCATCTGGGGAAGCTTGGAGGGTCGAAGATTTCTGCGTGGGCCGGAAGTGGGAGAAAGTCTGGTAAGTGCTTGGGAGAAGCTAGAAGCCGGTTGCCTCCTTCCTGATTCTCCCCAAAAGGGAGAGCTTGTTGGCCTCTTGGCGAAAAGCTGAGGGCTCCCTCTAGCCGTGCTTGACTCCTGGAGATTACGGGGACTAGGTCTCTTCATGTCAGCATCCTCTGCAGATTCAAATTGACAAAGGGGGTGTTGAGAAGCAGGGTGAACTGACTGGTTGGCACCTTTTGGGCTAGGTTGGCCAGTGGAGTCCCCTCTCCAAAAAAAGCTGGCTTTTCAAGACCCTCTCTTACCTCTTTCACTTCTCCATGGATTAACTGGATAATAACTAATAACTATAAGAATACAGCTAGAATTGGAACCCAAGGAAAAGACTATCAGGGTTTGCAGGATCTGGCCACTGCTTGGCCTTAGATGTTTCAGTGAAAATGTAGGATAGCTAGAAAAAAGTACCACTTTCTATAGCTTTCATCATAGTGTAGAGATTGCCACTATCATCATCATCTTCACCACCTCTACTGCCACTGTTATTCTCCAAGCCAATAAAAAGTGTTCCTAACAAGTTGCTGCTGCTGTAAGAAACTTGAAGATCCAAGTAACAGCTTTATATGTAATATTATATACTTTATAAATTAAATCAAAGGAAAGAGCACCACCTTCACAAAAGAACTTCCTAGAGAATTTCACACACATCCTTGCAGTTAGGAAACTTTGTTATGAAGCTTTTTCTTTCCTTAATCAGAATGATTAAGGTTCCCTATAACAGTGTTTTTCAACCTCAGCCATTTAAAGATGTGTGGACTTCAACTCCCAGAATTCCCCAGCCAGCATCCACACATCTTAACATGACTGAGGTTGAGAAACATTGTCCTATATGTTGCATCAGAGTTTTCTTTACAAACAGCAAGGTGCTGAAGGAGTGTGGATCTGCAGTAAGGAGCAAGGCTTGTTTGTCAGAAAAAGAGGAAGATGACACAGGAAAGACTAAAAAGATAACATAAAGCAGCTGAAGTTACTACCTACAGTGTAATAGCAGCCAATGCCAGTGCTTGCTTTGTTGCCAAAAGGTTTTGGGAAAACAATGAAAGAAAAAGTGAAATAAGTTCTGACAAAGTTGGCTCAAGGCTGAATCACAATATACAGTATTTGTCAAGACAGCCATCTTGTACTGTACCATGTTATTTGAGAGTGAATCAGTGGGGATTCAATGGCCATGTTCACACTACACACTTTGACCATTCACTTGATCCCTGGCTAAATTCATGCTACTGTTAAGATCACTGATGGGAAGACACCATGCCTGACAGCATCACTGTGGAAGGAATTGGGGGTGGGATTGTTTCCTGCTCCTTTTTGTCCCTCATCCAAACTTCATGTGGCCAGGAAATGGAAGCAAAGGTGAGGCATATATTGATGCCTAGAGATGCTGACTGGGGAATATTGGGAGTTGAAATCCATACAGGTGAAACTCGAAAAATTAGAACATCGTGCAAAAGTTCATTTATTTCAGTAATGCAACTTGTAAAAGGGGAAACTAATATATGAGATAAACTCATTACATGCAAAGCAAGATAGTTCAAGCCATGATTTGTCATAATTGTGACGATTATGGCGTACAGCTCATGAAAACCCCAAATCCAAAATCTCAGAAAATTAGAATATTGTGAAAAGGTGCAATATTCTAGACTCAAAGTGTCCCACTCTAATCAGCTAATTAAGCCATAACACCTGCAAAGGGTTTCTGAGCCTTTAAATGGTCTCTCAGTCTGGTTCAGTAGGAATCACAATCATGGGGAAGACTGCTGACCTGACAGTTGTACAGAAAACCATCATTGACACCCTCCACAAGGAGGGAAAGCCTCAAAAGGTAATTGCAAAAGACTTCCAGGTGGCAAGGCGCCACCGCCGACAGCTGTTTTCAGGTTGTCAGCTTCGCGGCTTTGTAGAACCGCCGAAAACAGCGCCGATCAGCTGTTTCGGCGGTTCGAAAGCCCCCTCCTCGGGAGAAGAGGAGGGGGTGAGTATCCAGGTAGGGGAAGGGCTCTCCGGGGCCGCCAGAGCTTAAAGTTCTGGCGGCTGGAGGATCGAGCCCCCCCGAAGCTTGGATTTCTCCGGGCTGCGCAGCGTTTCTGCTCCGTGTCTTTTGGAGCAGAACAAGGCGAACGCAACCATCCCTGCTTACAGGAATGGATTTTGGAAGACAAGAAAGCAGGCAGAGCGATGCAAGAGAATAAGGAGTAAGTGAACTTTTGATCTTTGGCTCAATCCACATTGAAGACCCTGAAAGTGAAAGTGCGTAGGTGCAATAGTGGAAAAAATGGCGGCTAAATCTTCTAAACTTACTAAAAGTGCGGGGGCTTCCCCCCTGCCACAATCTTCATTGCAAGTTATAGCACCTCCTGCACCTTCACCTTCGCCTGTTTTAACAGTTAAAGTTTTGCAAGATGCCTTGGAAAAGCATTCACAGCAATTAGCTGAAATTATGGATGAAAAGTTGGAGGAGAAGTTTACAGTAATAAGGGAGGACATCTTGCTTGCATTTCAAGGCATGGCGATATGTATTGAACGCCTGGACGAAAGAGTGGAGGACCTAAGTCAAAATAATATTAAATTGGATGCAAAGATATTAGAGACTGAGAATGTGGTGGATAAAATTGATTATGATCTGACACTGGTACAATACCATGAAATGGAATTTGCTGTGAGAATTAGGGGTCTTAAGGAGAATCCTAAGGAAGATTTGAAGAAAATAGTTTCTATTGCTTTGGAAGATGTGTTGGGAAGGCCAGCTGAAGGAATTGCAGAAGATATAGATAAATTCTTCCGTGTTAATTCCTGGATTGCAAGACAAAGGAAACTACCTAGAGACGTGGTTGTTTATTTTACAAAGAGAGCAACCAGGAATGAAGTTATTCAAGTCTCTTACAATACTAAGCTTGTGATTGCAGAGCAAGAAGTCTTGGTTCTAAAAGAGATCCCTCCAAAAATTTTAAGGAAACGAAAGGAATTTGCATTTCTGGCACAGGAGCTTAAGCGACGTGACATCAAGTTTAGATGGGAGATTCCAGTGGGTATGGTGGTAATGTATGAAGACACAAGATACCGTTTTGCTACAGTGATGCAGGCACGTGATTTTTATAGCAATGTTTTAAAAGCAATCCCCATACCACTTTTGGAATCAACAAAGGAGGGAAAGTCTCAAGGTGCTGAAGGAACACAGACAGATGAGAAAGCAGCAGGAGTGGATCAAATTTCAACAGTATCAGAAGAAGTAAGAGACCAGAGGATTACGCGTGCTGCTTCGAGACGAATCAGACGTGAGCAAGAGCAGGATCAGCAGAATGTTGTGGAACTTCCAAAGCGTACCTATAGCGAAGCTGTGGGAGGGGCGCGGCCTAAAAATGTGAAGGGGATCTTGGAAGACGCGCTCCAAAAGCTTCGGGTTGCCAAAAATGGCGACTAAGTTTTTAACTTGGAATGTCAATGGATTAAATTCACCACAGAAGAGAAAGAAAATCTTTCAATATTTAAAACAATTTAAGACTGATGTTATTTGCTTACAAGAAACACATATTAGAGCTATGGACCAAAAGTATTTATTAAATTCAAGATTAGGTACACAATTTATTGCTTCTGCAACAAACAAGAAAAATGGAGTGGTTATTTATGTTAAGAATACAATTACAGCAGAGTTAATCGAAGCAGATCAACAAGGAAGATATGTTATTGTGGACTTGTTAATAGAAGGCAAAAAAACCCTTTTGGTTGGATTATATGCTCCTAATCAACAGCAAGCTGACTTTTATAGTTTATTACACAGCAAGATTACCCAATTGGATTACAAATCTTTTATTTTTATGGGAGACTGGAATGGTGTTTTGAATGTACAAATGGATAAGAGTGGATCTTATAGAAGTACCCCAAGTCATGCTAAATTGCCTAAGTCTTTTTTTGAGATGATGGATGATATGGAACTACGTGATGTTTGGAGGGAAAGGAATTCACAAGAAAAGGATTATACTTTTTTTTCCGATAGACATCAATCTTTTTCTAGGATTGATTTTATATTACTGACTAATGATCTTTTTTTTAGAACTAAGAAGATAAAGATTTGCTCAAGGATTATGTCTGATCACAGTCCAGTTTGGTTAGAGATTGGAAAAGACATTAGAGAAAGACGTTCCTGGCGTTTAAATGAGAATTTGTTTAGAAATCAGGAAAATGTGGAAGAGTGTAAAAAACAGATGAAGGTTTTTTTTGAAACAAATATGCATAAGGGTACTTCTATGGAAATGGTATGGGATGCTAGTAAGGCGTACATGAGAGGTGTGTTGATATATCTCAATAATAAATACAGACGTAATTTGGAATTTAGGAGGAAGGAATTAGAGAAAGAGATTAAGGAAAAAGAAAAGGCTTTAATTTTGAATCCATCGGATGTGAAGATCAAAGAGGCTATTAAGTTATTAAGAGGACAATTTGACAAGTTAATGGCTGATTAGGTGGCAACTAATCTACGGTTCGCAAGGCATAATACCTTTTGCAATGCCAATAAACCAGGTAGATGGTTAGCTTATTTGTTAAGGAAGAAGCAAAGGGCTTCTAATATAGATAAAATAGAACATAAGGGAAAGGTTGTGTATCAGCAGAATCTTATCAAGGAAACCTTTGTTGATTTTTATTCTAAATTATATGCTAGAGACAAGATTAATGAAACAGACATTGATCTATATTTAAAAGACGTTAGCATCCCGGTTCTTACGCAAGAACAAAAAGAAGAGATGAATCAGTTGATAACTGAGGAAGAAATATTCTTGGCAATCAAATAGTTAAAAGTGGGTAAAGCGCCAGGCACGGATGGTTTGACTGCTGTGTATTATAAAAATCTACAGTTTGAGATGATAAAGCCATTAAAGGAACTGTTTCAGACAATTCAAAAAGGGGGTGGAGTGCCTCCGTCTTGGAAAACTGCTTTTATTTCTTTAATCCCGAAAGAAGATCAGGACGTTACTCAAGCAAGAAATTATAGGCCAATATCACTTTTGAATACGGACTACAAGATATTTGCTAAGGTTTTAGCTAGTAGACTGATGAGGGTATTGCAACAGGTAATTCATGGTGATCAAACTGGGTTTATAAGTGGTAGACAAATGAAAAATAATGTGAGACATATAGTTGATTTGTTGGAATTTCTGGAAAGGAATAACCAGATCCCTGCAGCATTGATCTTTTTGGATGCTGAAAAAGCCTTTGATCAATTGGATTGGAAATTTTTTGATGAAAGTATTAGATAAAATGAATTTTGGGGATGAATTTTTACAACCAGTTAGGGCATTATATCAAAAGCAAACAGCTCGAATAATTGTTAATAATAGTTTGACTGAAATGTGTAATATTGAAAAGGGTACGAGGCAGGGCTGCCCGTTATCACCCTTATTATTTGTTTTAACGTTGGAGATATTACTGATTAAAATACGGAATTTGGAAATAATTAAGGGAATTCAAATAAGAGACCAGGATTATAGATTGAGGGCGTTTGCGGATGATCTGGTTATTACGTTGACACACCCAGAAAATTCTGTTATGGAATTGATGAAGTTAATATTGCAATATGGGAAAGTTTCTGGATTTAAGGTTAATATACAAAAAACTAAAATGTTATCTAAAAATATGACAGTATTACAAAAGGTAGTTTTAGAAAGGTTAACTGGATTTGAAATTCTTGAAAGGGTCAAATATTTGGGGGTATACCTCACACCCTCAAACGTAAAATTGTATAAAAACAATTATGAAAAGTTATGGAACAAAGTGCAAAAAGAATTGGATAGTTGGAAAAAATTACAATTGTCACTACTGGGAAGAATTGCAGCAGTAAAAATGAATGTTTTGCCAAAATTCTTATTTTTGTTTCAAATGATACCCATTCTTAAAAAGGATTCAAACTTGGAGGAGTGGCAGAAGGGTATTAATAAATTTGTTTGGGCAGGGAAAAGGCCACGGGTTAAATTTAAAATTATGCAGGACACGCGTGAAAGAGGTGGTCTAAAAATGCCCAATCTTAAATTATATTATGAAGCTGCTGCATTATCAGCCATAAGTGATTGGATTAATTTGACACAAGGGAGATTATTAAATCTTGAAGGGCATGATTTGTTATTTGGTTGGCATGCATATTTATTGTATGACAAGAAGGTAGACAATGTGTTTAAAATGCATATTTTGAGGCATGCTTTGTTGCGAGTTTGGAAAAAGCATAGACAAAAGTTAAATTACAAGATACCTTTATGGACAATACCCAAACACACAATAGAGAATATAAATGTTGGATTCAAACATGATGTGACTACATATAAGGAAATCTTGAGTTTGGAGAGGAATGTATGGTGTTTGTAGCCATATAATTTTTTACGAGGAAAAAAGATTGTTCAAACTTGGTTTCAGTATGGGCAATTACAAGCCAGGTGGAAAGAGGATCAGAAAATTGGTTTTCTAATGGATGATGAAAATTTGGTAAAGCAAATTAGAAATCAGGGCCCAGCACATATCAAACGGATATATCTTGCATTGATAGAGATTGACTCAGAAACAGAAATCGTTAAGGATTGTATGATAAAATGGGCACAGAATATTCAGGAAGTTATCACAATGGACACTTGGGAAAAGATCTGGGTGAGAAATGTAAAATTTACGCAAGCTCAAAATTTAAGAGAGAACTTTTATAAAATGTTTTATAGGTGGCATTTAGATCCTAAAAAGTTAGCAAGTATGTATCCGAATTACCAGCCTAAATGTTGGAGATGTGGCGGTGAAGACGCAACGTACTTTCATATATGGTGGACTTGTAAAAAGATTAAAGCATTTTAGATTAAAATCTGGTGGAATATGCAGAAGATATTTAAGAAAAGGATAAAGTTTTGTCCGCAATTGTTCTTACTGGGCATTATTACCGATACTACCGTGGTGGACACTAATTTGATGCTGAACTTAATTACGGCAGCGAGACTTTTAATAGGGCAATACTGGAAGAAGGAAGAACTGCCGACTATAGAGGAATGGACTTTAAAAGTTTCCAACCTGGCGGAAATGGCGAAGATTTCAGCATATTTGAAGGACCATTCGCAACAACGATATGTTGTGGAGTGGAAAAAATGGATTGATTACATTCAGAATAAATATGGGACTAAAAAGTTTCATTTAGCATTTGAATAAGTATATTGCTTGTAGTCAACTTATAAGAGCTAAAGTGCGAGAGACTTAATAGTTTATTGTTATTAGTATATGGGAGTTTATGATTGTTTTTTTTTTTTACTTTTATACCTTGTATTCAGCTCTGGGAAGTCGGGGAGGGGGGAGGGGGAAAGGGGAGGGTGGGAGGGGGTGGGGGATGGGATGTTAAAGATAAAATGTATTGAAAAACTTTTCAATAAAAAAAAAAAGAAAAAAAGGTAATTGCAAAAGAAGTTGGATGTTCCCAAAGTGCTGTATCAAAGCACATTAATAGAAAGTTATGTGGAAGGGAAAAGTGTGGAAGAAAAAGGTGCACAAGCAGCAGGGATGACCGCAACCTGGAAAGGATTGTCAGGAAAAGGCCATTCAAAAGTGTTGGGGACTTTCACAAGGAGTGGACTGAGGCTGGAGTCAGTGCATCAAGAGCCACCACACACAGACGGATCCTGGACATGGGCTTCAAATGTCGTATTCCTCTTGTCAAACTGCTCCTGAACAACAAACCATGTCAGAAGCGTCTTACCTGGGCTAAAGAAAAACAGACCTGGTCTGTTGCTCAGTGGTCCAAAGTCCTCTTTTCTGATGAGAGCAACTTTTGCATCTCATTTGAAAACCAAGGACCCAGAGTCTGGAGGAAGAATGGAGAGGCACACACTGCAAGATGCTTGAAGTCCAGTGTGAAGTTTCTACAGTCTGTGTTGATTTGGGGAGCCATCTCATCTGCTGGTGTTGGTCCACTGTGCTTCATTAAGTCCAGGGTCAATGCAGCCGTCTACCAGGAGATTTTGGAGCACTTCATGCTTCCTTCCACAGACGAGCTTTATGGGGATGCTGACTTCATTTTCCAGCAGGACTTGGCACCTGCCCACACTGCCAAAAGCACCAAAACCTGGTATACACCTGTATATGTGTATAATGGTATCAGAAGAAAATAGTGACCTTTATGATGTCAATATGCTATGCCAGCCTTCTTCAACTTGGCTCTTTTAAGATATGCTGGAATTGCAACAGCTACAATTTGTCAGCTAGCATTCTGAAAGTTACAGTCCTAAAATATCAAGAGTGCGCCAAGGTGGGGAAGCTTTAGCAAATAACATTTATGTTCTTTTGCATATCTGCATTTCCACACATTTGCACTTTGCACACCACCCCAGATGGCCTAACTTTTGGGGATCATCCACTCACCTAGGGGCATCAAAGCTGTCATAGGAACCAACTGTGTAGTGCCTGAAGAGTCGTTTGGCTTTATCACTGCAGCTCTCTGCAAAGCAAAGTGGAGAGGGAATGGGATTAGAACAGAGTGGCATATGAAACAAAGGTAGCATTTTCTCTGGGTTCAGGACACTTTTCCTCCAGTAGCCACTCAGTTGGCAGTACAGATTTAGGTGGCAGACTGAAAAAAGATGTCCATGGAAAAAGGTCAAGTCAAAGAAAACAAATACAAGGAAATCAAATGCATACTTTCTAACTTTCCTATAAATATGTTGCAGTTTCTCCTAATTTTTAGATTTTGTATACAGTAGTTGTTACGAGCACAGATCTTTGTAAGAGATCATGGATGATTAGTATTAATGATAATGCATACTTGAATTTAAGCCAAAGGTGGCTCATTAGGGCCAATTCTTTTCTTGGGCATTCTAAGTACTCTCCCACGGCATTGCTAATTTTTAGTTTCCTGCCCTTCTAAAGTAGAAAACATAGGAAAACCATTATACTGTATAACAGGGGTGTTAAACTGCTGGCCCACGGGCCGGATGCGTCACGACGAAACTGCACCAACCCCATTGCTGGCAATGGGGAAAAAGTTCTGATATGTCGCGCGACGTCACATGATATCACGAGTTCAACATGTCTGTTGTATAAGCTTCCAATAGACTTAATATAATTTAATCCCTCCCCCCCTTCATATATTAGCTCACCCCCTTTACATCAAAACCCTGCATGCTATGGTGCTTGCCACTCCTCAACTAACTGCAGACTTTGACCACCAAAATCTTGTCCATTCAAATTCTCACTAAAAGCTATTATTTATGACAAGAAAGTGTGTTAGGGCTTGAAACATAGAAAATCAAGTTCTCTGTGCCTCTCTTTAGTCCAGCAAAGAAATTAAGCTGGCTCCAGGAAGATATACTCCAAAAGAAGGACAAAAAGGGTCATTGATCTATTTATGCACATTTTGAGATAATGGCTATAATTTAAAGAGAAATCTATTTTACCACAGTACTCAAGATATAGAGTGTATAACTTATATACAGAGGCCTGTTCTTCTAGTCCTAAATCAGCCTCCCCTGGTCCCTTGTTTTTTTAAATCCCACCTTTATTTTTATAATAATAAATAATTAGGCATACCTAATTCTCCTTCCTCCTTATATTTTCCCCACAACAACCACCCTGTGCGGTGGATTGGGCTGAGAGAGTAACTGGCCCAAAGTCATCCAGCCGGCTTTCATTTCTAAGGTGGGTCAAGAACCTCTAGCACAGGGGTGTCAAATTCAATTTCATTGAGGGCTGCATCAGCATTGTGGTTGTCCTCAGGGGGCCAGGTGGGTGTGGCTGGGGTGGGTGCAGCCTACTGGGTGGGCATGGCTGGCATGGGCATGGTCTACTGGGTGGGCATGGCCAGTTCAACGTCACTCACGTCAAGGGCACCTTTGTGGGCCTGGGAAGGACTGGGGTGGATCCGAGGGTCTCCAGCAGAGGGAGGGTGGGACCGGGGTGAGCGCCGGGGCATGGTCCACTGGAGAAGCCTCACCATGCTTCAGGCCATGCAGGGGGGCCCTGGAAGGTGGCACAGACTACCCAGAGCCCTGAGCAGTGGAAGTAAAGCACCCACCCCTGCCCTTGATCGCCCACGTCACTGGGACCCCACAGCCCTGCCTAGCCTAGCTGCACTTCCCACAAGGGGGTGCACAGCTGCACTTACTTTCTCCTCGAGGCTGCTGCTGCTGCGCTTGTTCTCCTTGGCCAGGTTGCTCATGGTGGGTGCAGGAGGGCAAATTGCATGGGTCAGAGGGAGGCCCACTCCCTCTCTATGTGAGGAGACCTGGCTTTGTAACCAAAGCATCCTCAGCAATAGGATGGGAGACCACCAGGGGATAGCAAAAGGGCAACAGGGCTGCTGGTGGCCAAGTGCTAAGGCAGGACTTCCCTCAGACCCTCCTTCCCTCCCTCTCATTCTAATCTCCTTCCTCCCTCCTTCCTTCCTTCCTTCCTCCCTCCCTCCCTCCCTCCTTTTCATTCCCATCTCCTTCCTTCCCTTTCTTTCTTCCTGTTTCCCTCTCCTCCTTCCTTTCCTCCCTCCGTCTCTCTTTGCCCAGGAAGGGAGGAAGGGAGGGGGAGAGGATGACAGGTCTTCTAGTCCAACCCCATGCTCAAGCAGGGCACCTATACCATTCCAGACAATGGAACATCCAATCTCTTCTTAAAAACCTCCAGTGATGGAGCATCCACAACTTCTGAAGGCAAGTCTTTCCACAAACATTTGTCATATGTTTTAGCCTCCAGCCCCCTAATCATCTTTGTTTATCATCCATTTAGACCAGATGGTCTCCCTGGTTTGGTTTATAGAACAGTGGCCATGAGCAGAGCCTTCTCAGAGACAGCACCCCAATTATAGAACTTTCTCCCAAGGAAAATATGAACAGTGTATCCCTTACCCATTTAGAGGCAACTCCAAACACACTGTTCAGCCAGGCATATGTAGAACAACACCACATTTTATGGCCAGGTTTGGTCTCTCGCCTGTCTGTACACCACCTCCCCAATGCAGCATGTGTGTGTGTGTGTGACAGAAACAGACAGATCCCCTTTTTGTAAGTTTGCTTACTCTGCAACGCTCCCTGTTCCCCACACTTTTGCTTCCCTGCTGGCTCAATCTCTCTCTCTCTCTCTCTCTCTCACACACACACACACACACACACAAAAAGTCTCCCCTCTTTCTCCCCCTTCTTGCCCTTTTCCTCCAGCTGCACCTGAATGGAATGGGAGGAGGTTAAAAAAAGAAGCTCCTCTTTTTTTTAACATCTCAGCTTCCTGCTCCTCCTCTTCCCCTCCTGTCTCTCTCTCTCTCTCTCTCTCTCTCTCTCTCACACACACACACACACACACACACACACACACACACACACACACGTTACCAGCAGCCAGCAGTTCCAGGCTGCAGCTCTGCATGAATGCTACGTTCCCCTCTCCGGCCCTACCACGTGGCAGAGAGGGTGACTGGGAGCCAGCCGATGCTCGGCTTGTGCCACCGTGCACTGCACCTTTCATCCTACAGGCCAGGCATGCCCTGAGATGCTAGGCTAACAGAACACCATGGCCCAAGCGAGGAAAGGTGTGGCACAGCAAAGCAGAGCCAGATGAGGAGAGGCCCAGCAAAGCAGGGTGTGGCCGGGTGTGACAGGGTTAGGCTGGAAGGGGCGGAGCTGGCTGAGCCAAATGAGATGCAGCTGCTGCTGCACACCACCAGCCCCTGAGTGTTTACCGTATCCTATGCGTGTGCCAGGAGGGCACCCAGCCAGGTTGGGGTGGGCCAGGGCTGGGGCAGCAGGGGCCGGTCTCTTGCCATTTCTGGGACAGCCCCAGGGGGCCAAATTTGGACCCGCCCCAGGCCAGACCCGGCCCGCGCGCCTTGTGTTTGACATGTCTGCTCTAGCATAACCATTGTCCCTGTTGACCAAGGATTCTGGAAGACACATGGCCAGAGAGATGTATATGAAGTTGTCATGCACAACTTTGAGGTCCCTAATTTTTCTCTTGCTTTCAGTTTCTTTACCTTTTAATTGGTCTTTGAGCACCCCTCAAAATAGGACAGGAATGGGGAACCTGTAACCTTTCATATATTTCTATACAGCAGCTCCCTTCACCAATAGAGGCTGCTGGAAATTATGATTCATGACATTATCACCATATCCAAGCTGTGAAAATTCATTAATAAAAATATTATGTCTAGCCCTCTATGAAATCCCATGAATGGGGGAAAAAGAGACATAGTGGTGCAGTGATTAGAATGCAGTATTGCAGGCTGACTCTGCTCATTGCTAGGAGTTTGATTCTGACTGGCTCAAGGTTGACTCAGTCTTCCACCCTTCCGAGGAAGGTAAAATGAGGACCCAAATTGTTGGGGGCAATATGCTGACTCTGTAAACCGGTTAGTATGTGCTGTAAAACACTATGAAGTGGTATATAAGTCTAAGTGCTATTGCTACTGCTAAAACAACTACATACTAAAAAACTATGAAAGTATTAAAAAACTATGAAAGTATGAAATATTATGCATTGAAAGCTCATGTGGGTTGTATGTGTTCTTATTTTTGTTTGTAAAATGTTCATGGGCATACTGTATGACTGAGAAACATTACTATATTATACTACAACTAGTAAGGCAGCATTCTGCAAGAAGAATGCATCACACCAAAGGAAGTCCACTGAAATCCACTTGTGTTCTTGTCTTCTTTCTTTTCATTAAACAACTGTTACTGGGGGGTGGGGGGGGGAGGAATGGCTGTTGGTCCTGCTAGGAACCACTTATCTTGAAAGACTTCTTTAATTCAATTCTTTACAAAACCCGGCATTTTAAAAGAAAATATATAGTGGAGAGATATCTCACTACAGTCTAATCTACCCATATGTTTTTCATATATCAGTGAGACATGTAGCATCATGAATCCTGAAGGCTTTGGGGGGAATTAAATAACAATAACAATGTAATATTTTTGTTTGGGCATTAGCTAATGCTAATTTAAAGTGATGGTGGGAGAGAACATAAAAAACTGAACAAAGCCCCACCATGCTTCCTGGATAATTCTGGGAGTTGAAGTTCACACACCTCAAAGTTGCCAAGTTTGAAAAATACTAGTTTAATACCTTGCAGTAAAGGCTTCCTTTGCATTTCTCCTTCTCTCTCTCTCTCTCTCTCTCTCCTTTTTTTGTGTGTGATTACATTAAAGCAAGGGGAGCATTCTGGGCCACTTTTCTTCCATAATAACTACATGAAAGGCAGCTCCATTGTGATGTGCTATCTTTTCAAGGGTATAAACCTACGTAGTTTATATCATTGCTGCCCATTTTTCCCCAGCACTGCCATGGAAATAAGCTGTGTAAGGGGTTTCCAAACTTCTCCAGGCCATAGAACCTGCTGAAAAAATCTCCAGAACCTCTGATCAAGAGGCAAAGAAAATTAGCTATATGTAATTGAGTAAACCTTTTAAAAAATCTTTCTGGTAACCCATCAAGT
This sequence comes from Daboia siamensis, assembly GCA_024449315.1. Lineage (NCBI taxonomy): Eukaryota > Metazoa > Chordata > Lepidosauria > Squamata > Viperidae > Daboia > Daboia siamensis. The sequence goes on from JAKJMR010016049.1 coordinate 48,121, forward strand.
TCCCATGGAACCCTGGAGTTCTGTGGAACATAGTTTGAAAATCCCAGGCTACGCTGTGATGTAATATCCTTCCACACAAATGCTTACAGTGGGGCAAAATAGCTCCAGAGTGGCTACGAGTGACAAAAAATATAGGTGAGGGCAATGCTTTTTTTGTAAAAGAAAAAGGTGCCGGAACTCACACATGCCATACAACTCGCCTTGCCTACCCTACAAAGTTCCATCCAAAAAAGGTACCGGAACTCCGTTCTGAGCGTTCTATGAGAAAAAAAGCCCTGGGTGAGGGAGAGAAAAGGCTGCCTTCTCTATGATTGTTAAACATAATCCATAATGCTAGATATTTCTAGAATTTCTGCTAATCTACTTCCTCAAAATGCTGAAAGTACCTCTCCACATTGCAGATACAGTAAGAAATAGAGCAGTACTGGCAAGGTGCTCTTTTACTCAAATAAAAAGGTAAAGTTCCACTAAGCAATTTATCCCCTTCATGGATTACTGCCTTGTCGTGGCGAAGGGGCTTGCGTAATTCAATGAAGCTATGAGCTATGCAGTGCAGGGCTACCCAAGACGGAAAGGTCATAGCAGAGAGTTCTGACAAAACGTGATCCACTGGAGAAGGAAATGGCAACCCACTCCAGTATCTTTGCCATGAAAACCCTATGGACAGTACCAAAAGGCAATACGATATGACGCTGGAAGATGAGCGCCTCAGGTCGGAAGGCGTCCAATATGCTACTGGGGAAGAGCAGAGGGCTAGTACTAGTAGCGCCAGAAAGAATGAAGTGACTGGGCCAAAGCCGAAAGGACGCTCAGCTGTGGATGTGTCTGGTGGTGAAAGGAAAGTCGGATGCTGTAAAGATTTTTTCTCCATAGGAACCTGGAATGTAAGTTCCATGAATCAAGGAAAGCTGGACGTGGTCAAACAAGAGATGACAAGACTGAACATCAACATCTTAGGAATCAGCGAACTAAAATGGACAGGAATGGGTGAATTTAATTCAGATGACCATCAGGTATACTACTGCGGGCAAGAATCCCTCAGAAGAAATGGTGTAGCCTTCATAGTCAATAAAAGAGTAGGAAAAGCAATACTGGGATACAATCCTCAAAATGACAGAATGATCTCAGTTCGAATCCAAGGCAAACCATTCAATATCACAGTAGTTCAAGTCTATGCCCCAACCACAGGTGATGAAGAGGATGAAATTGACCGGTTCGATGAAGCCCTACAGCACCTTATAGAACTAACACCAAAAAATGATGTCCTTATCAACATCGGGGATTGGAATGCTAAAGTAGGAAGCTGTTAGGCATATGATGATAGCCTACATATTGGGTTGGAAATATATAAGCCATGATGATGTTGTAACTTTAGGAAGGTAATTGATCCATGGGCGTGTGAGGTTGCTCATGGCCATAAGAGGGAGCTAGAAACGTAGATTCTCTCTCTCACTGCATCTCTCTGAATATCTGAATTTGCTGATCACTCTATTATTGCTTTTTTGCTCTGTATCTGCATAACTGTGTTTTTGACCTCTGGACTGGTAAGAAGACTTTGTATTAGGATTTGTACTTGGACTGTTCTTTTCTGTATGACCTGGACTGATTATTTTTGACTGCGTTTTTGATTTTACACCACCGTAAAGTAAACTACTTTTCTATTTTCACAACTCAGTGTATCTTGTGGTTACTGTGTGATTTCTTACTACTCTCAGTACACTTCATTGTCTGTGCAACTCTTTGGTAGCACAAGGAGACCTCTGTACAACAATACCTAACACTGGTTATGGGCCCAGGCCTGTACTGAGAATAAGTACACACAGTAACATAGCTGAGTTTGTGTTAGCTATTTGGTGTAAAATGGCACAAGAACGGTTGTCAGGCATCTCCTGGATAACCCGGTTGGATGGGACAAACTATGCTTCCTGGTCCACAAAATGTAGCTTGCTTTTGCGCAAGGAAGGACTATGGACTGTAGTTAATAACCCACCAGATACTACTGCCTGGGATTCAGATGACGAAGATGATGCAAAGAAGATAGACGACTTTAAACGAAACAATGAGAAAGCAATTTGCATTATTGGACTAACACTGAGTGACCAGCAGCTTGTCCATATTCATGGTGAGGAGTCTGCTGCTAGGTGTTGGAACATTTTGCGAAGGCTTTATGTTCGAGACAGTGTGGGTGCACATATATACCTTACACGTAAGCTGTTTAGAATTCGTCTGCAAAAGAATGGAGATATGCTGACCCATTTGAACTACATGAAGGCAACTTTTCAAGAGCTTCATGAAAAGGAGCTGATTTTTTCAGATTTGCATCAGGTCTACATTATTCTGTCATCTTTGGATGAGAGTTATGACGAGTATGTTTCTTCTTTGGAAGTCCTGACCAGAGAGGAACTGACATTGACTAACATTACTGGAAGACTGCTGGAAGAGTCCAGAAGAAGAGACCAGCTGAGAGAGACACAACCACGAGAGGAGCAGCCATTCACCACTGCTTACAATGTCACTGCTTACAATGTCAAGAAATGTTATTCTTGTGGGGCTAGAGGGCATATAGCCAAATTCTGTAGGAAAGGAAGAAAACAGAACGTGAATAGCAGTGGGAAGGCTAAGAAGGGCAGTATTTTGGCTGTTTCTGGTGAACCAACATCCAGAAATAATGAATTGTGGGTTGTTGATAGTGGGGCTTCACAATGCATTACTAAAGTGAAAGGGAGGTTTGTTAATATGAAAAACAGCAACCAATATGTTTCACTGGCAAACGGTTGGAAGATGAAGATGAAGGCCTCTGGTGAAGGTAATTCCTATTGTCCATGCATTGATGAACAGTTACCTATGTTATATATATAAACTAAGATTCAACCTGTTATCTGTAAGGGAATTGGTTAAAGTTGGGTTTGTGGTAACATTCAGAGGGGAGCAATGCACTATTGAAAGGAATGGATCCTGTGTAACTGCTAATTTGAAAAACGGTTTATTCATTCTCACAAGTAACCAGGTTAGTACAGTAAAAGCTAACTCGATATGTGAGAACAAGAAGCCACATGACGAATGTATACATTTACTGCATAGGCGGTTAGGGCATATGAACTTTAACTCACTACGTAAAACAGTTGAGTTAGTAGAAGGAATTAAACTGAAGCCATGTAGTAAGTATTTGAATTGCAATGCCTGTAATCAGGAAAAGAGTAAGGCAACTCCTGCAAACAGGTTTTTTTTTTAATCCCATTTATATCCCGCCCTTCTCCGAAGACTCAGGGCAGCTTACAATTTTAAGCACAAATCAATGTGCTTAGCAATAGCCTTCATTCTATGTATATGCCTGCTTATTAGGGCTTTCGCCCCCCCCAAGCGGCATTATTACAAAGTCAGCTTATTGCCCCCAACAATCTGGGTCCTCATTTTACCTACCTCAGAAGGATGGAAGGCTGAGTCAACCTTGAGCCTGGTGGGATGCGAACCTGCAGTAATTGCAGGCAGCTGGTGTTACTTAAGGAGGCATTAGCCCACTGCTCCACCAAGGCTCTTTTAAAGGGTTAAAGGGCTTCAAAACAACTGTACCTTTGGAAGTTGTATTTGCAGATTTAATTGGACCCATGAAGCCTAGTTTAGGAGGATCATGTTATATTTTAAGTATACCTGACCATAACTCCCGTTATGGATTTTGTTACCTGCTTAAGTCAAAGGCAGACACTTTCCAGCAATTCTCAAATTGGCTCAAATTCGTGGAGAGGAAAACAAAGAGAAAAGTTCAGTGCATAATAACTGATAATGGCACTGAATTTACAAACAAACGCTTTGTTGATATGCTATAATCAACTGGCATTGATCATAAATGTTCAGCCCCTTATAGGCCTCAACATAATGCATTTGTTGAGAGACATGGGCAAACGTTACAAGCCATGATGAGAACTATGTTAAAAGATTCTGGCTTAACAGATAGACTGTGGGAGGAGGCAGCAAAATGTGCAAAACATATTCTGAATATAGTGGTTAATACTTCTACTGGTAAAATACCATACACAATATGGCACGGTAGAAAACCAAACCTTGATTATCTGCACACGTTTGGCACCCCAGCATGGCTCCACATTCCTGCACAACTCAGGAGTAAAGGCCAACATAGGGCTAGACAATTATACTTTGTAGGTTACGAAGCTAATCACAGATCCTATCATTTCTGGGAACAAGGCACAACTAATGTATATAATAGTGCAAGTGCCAAATTCCTTGAGCAGGTTGGTTCGGATAGGTTAGAGCAAGAAACTGTTAATACTGATCCTCTAGTGTTTGAGGACTCCTCTGATAACGTAACTAGTAATGATAATACATCTCCTGTAAATATAAAAGATGAAGAGGAGATAGGGGAGATAAAAGATGAATCAGAAGAAGGAAAGGTATCAGAAATTCAAAGCCCTGTAATTCCTTGGCGTTCAACGCGCATCAGATATCCACCTGATCGCTATGAAGCCAGTGTAACATGTCAAGTTAGTTTAGAGCCTTCTAACTATGATGAGATCAGGTTGTATCCTGAAAAGGAACAGGCATCATGGAAAGCTGCAATGAACAGGGAGTTGAAGTCTTTGCAGGATCTTAAGGTCTATGAGAAAGCAAAACTGCCACCTAGTGAGCAAGCTATAGGATGTAAATGGGTTTATAAAATTAAGAAAGGAGTAGATGGAACTGTAACCCATAAGGCATGTTTGGTTGCACAAGGTTTTGCCCAAACTACTGAGGATTATGATGAGGTGTTTTCACCCAGTCTGAGGACAACTACTTTAAGAGTGACTTTAGTGTGGGCAGCTAAAAACCAATATGTAGTTAACCATATGGATGTGGAAACTGCATACCTACATGCTCCATTGCAACACACTATTTATTTGAGAATACCACCAGGATTGACTAATGATAGAAACCATGATTATTGGAAATTAAAGAAAAGCCTTTATGGATTAAAACAATCTGGTTATGAGTGGAATAAATGTATAGTCAATGAGTTGAGTGCAATAGGTTTTATAGCCAGTAATGCTGATCCTTGTTTGTTTAGGAGAAAGCACAATGGAGTATTATCTTTTCTTCTATTGTTTACTGATGATATTGCAATCATAACAAAAACTGAGCTAGAAGGTAAGGACATCATTTCAAGATTGCAAAACAAATTGGAGAAATAAGCCACTATTTGGGGTTAGATATTGTAAAAACAAATAGAGGTTTTAAGGTTTCGCAAGCCAGTAAAATATCTCAGTTATTAAAGAGATATAATATGGAACTTTGTAAATAGGCAAAAACTCCAATGGCTATGGATTTTAAGGACACTAATGTTGAGAGTCCTCTATTTGATAAGTCTATGTACCAATCTTTGATGGGAAGCCTTATGTATCTTAGTAATTGGACTAGACCTGACATTTCCTACTGTGTAAACCAATTGGCTAGGTACAACAATGAACCAACTGTTAGACACTGGCAATCAGCTAAATGAGTATTAAGGTATTTGAAGCAGACTATTCACTACTTGTTATATTTAGAGCCAAATCGTATGTTAATCCTTACAGCATATGCAGATGCGAGTTTTGCCTCTGATACAAGCACTTGTAAATCTACTTCAGGATTGGCTATAATGTTGGGTGATGGTTTAATTGGATGGAAGTCTAGCAGGCAAAAGCACATAAGCCTGTCTACAATGGAGGCTGAATTCTCATTTCTATCAGTGTTATGTACAGAACTGCTAGTGTACAAACAATTACTGTTGGATATGGGTTTAAATGTAAATGATCCATTTATTGTGTATGAGGACAATCAAGCTGCGATAAAGATGGCAAACAATGCTGCAGTAAGAACAAGATCTAAACATACAGATCTTCATTATTTAAATGTAAGACAATGTGTAAAAGATAAATTAATACAGCTAGAGTATTGCCCCCCCCTTCATGGATTACTGCCTTGTCGTGGCGAAGGGGCTTGCGTAATTCAATGAAACTATGAGCTATGCCGTGCAGGGCCACCCAAGACGGAAAGGTCATAGCAGAGAGTTCTGACAAAACGTGATCCACTGGAGAAGGAAATGGCAACCCACTCCAGTATCTTTGCCATGAAAACCCTATGGACAGTACCAAAAGGCAAAACGATATGACGCTGGAAGATGAGCCCCTCAGATCGGAAGGCGTCCAATATGCTACTGGGGAAGAGCAGAGGGCTAGTACTAGTAGCGCCAGAAAGAATGAAGCGACTGGGCCAAAGCCGAAAGGACGCTCAGCTGTGGATGTGTCTGGTGGTGAAAGGAAAGTCGGATGCTGTAAAGATTTTTTCTCCATAGGAACCTGGAATGTAAGAGCCATGAATCAAGGAAAGCTGGACGTGGTCAAACAAGAGATGACAAGACTAAACATCGACATCTTAGGTATCAGCGAACTAAAATGGACAGGAATGGGTGAATTTAATTCAGATGACCATCAGGTATACTACTGCGGGCAAGAATCCCTCAGAAGAAATGGAGTAGCCTTCATAGTCAATACACTTCACTGTCTGTGCAACTCTTTGGTAGCACAAGGAGACCTCTGTACATCAATTCCTAACAAAAGCCAAAAGATAACCAGAATAACAGGCACGTTTGGCCTTGGAGTACAAAATGAAGCAGGGCACAGGCTGACAGAATTTTGTCAAGAGAATACGATGGTCATAGCAAACACTCTTTTCCAACAACCCAAGAGATGGCTCTACACATGGACATCACCAGACGGTCAACACAGAAATCAGATTGACTATATGCTCTGCAGCCAAAGATGGAGAAGCTCTGTACATTCAGTAAAAACAAGACCAGGAGCTGACTGTGGCTCAGACCATGAGCTTCTCCTTGCAAAGTTTAGGCTTAAACTAAAGAAAGTAGGGAAAAGCACTAGGCCACTCAGATATGAATTAAATCATATCCCTGTTGAATATACAGTAGAGGTGACAAATAGATTTAAGGAATTAGATCTGATAGACAGAGTGCCTGAAGAACTATGGAGAGAGGTTCACAACATTGTAGAACAGGTAGGAACCAAAACCATCCCAAAGAAAAAGAAATGCAAGAAAGCAAAATGGCTGTCTGAGGAAGCTTTGCAAATAGCCGAGGAAAGGAGGGAAGCGAAAGGCAAGGGAGAAAAAGAATGATACACCCAGTTGAATGCAGAATTCCAAAGAATAGCTAGAAGAGATAAGAATGCCTTCTTAAATGAACAGTGCAAAGAAATAGAAGAAAACAATAGAATAGGGAGGACCAGAGATCTTTTCAAGAAAATTGGAGAGATGAAGGGAATGTTTAATGCAAAAATGGGCATGATAAAGGACCAAAATGGCAGGGACCTAACAGAGGCAGAAGAGATTAAGAAGAGGTGGCAAAATTACACAGAAGAACTATACAAGAATGAGCTTAACGTCCCTGATAATCACAATGAGGTGGTCACTGACCTCGAGCCAGACATCCTAGAATGTGAAGTGAAGTGGGCCTTAGAAAAGCTGAGCAACAACAAAGCTAGTGGAGGAGACAGGCAGGATTTCGAAGAGGCAGAGGAACTAGAGATCAAATTGCCAACATACGCTGGATCATGGAGAAAGCTAGAGAGTTCCAGAAAAACATCTACTTCTGCTTCATTGACTATGCTAAAGCCTTTGATTGTGTGGATCATAACAAACTGTGGCAAGTTCTTAAAGAGATGGGAGTACCAGACCATCTTATTTGTCTCTTGAGTAACCTATATGCGGGTCAAGAAGCAACAGTGAGAACTGGACACGGAACCACTGATTGGTTCAAAATTGGGAAAGGAGTCCGGCAAGGCTGTATACTGTCGCCCTGCCTATTTAACTTATATGCAGAGCACATCATGAGAAAGGCAGGGGTAGAGGAATCAAAAGTTGGAATTAAGATTGCCGGTAGAAAGATCAACAATCTAAGATATGCAGATGATACCACTCTAATGGCAGAAAGTGAAGAGGAACTAAAGAGCCTCTTGTTGCGGGTGAAGAAGGAGAGTGCAAAACTTGGGTTGAAACTTAACATTAAAAAAACCAAGATCATGGCATCTGGCTCTCTCAATTCCTGGCAAATAGATGGGGAAGAAATGGAGGTAGTGACAGATTTTTTTTTCCTGGGCTCCAAGATCACTGCAGATGGGGAGTGTAGCCAAGAAATTAAAAGACACTTGCTGCTCAGGAGGAAAGCCGTGGTAAATGCACACTAAAAAGCAGAGACATCACCCTGTCAACAAAAGTGCGTATAGTCAAGGCTATGGTCTTCCCAGTTGCAATGTATGACAGTGAAAGTTGGACCATAAAAAAGGCTGAGCGCCAAAGAATTGAGGCCTTTGAACTATGGTGCTGGAGAAGACTCCTGCGAGTCCCTTGGACTGCAAGGTGATCAAACCGGTCAGTCCTAGAGGAGATCAACCCTGACTGCTCTTTAGAAGGCCAGATCCTGAAGTTGAAACTCAAATACTTTGGCCACCTAACGAGAAGGAAGGACTCACTGGAGAAGAGCCTAATGCTGGGAAAGATTGCAGGCAAGAGAAGAAGGGGACGACAGAGAATGAGGTGGCTGGATGGAGTCACTGAAGCAGTAGGCGTGAGCTTAGATGGACTCCAGAAGATGGTAGAGGACAGGAAGGCCTAGTGGAACGTTGTCCATGGGGTCGTGATGGGTCAGGCACGACTTCACAACTAACAACAACAACAAGCTATTTATGTCCTTTTCGAAGTTACTCCATTCTATTACCTTTCCCCATCAAGCACAGCTTTAAAAAATTAAATAAAATCAGACTTCCGGTCATGCGCAGTAGCGCAGCAGTCGAGGCGTTCGACGCTCCATGCCCTTTCGCTGATTTTCCTCCTGTTATGGTACCCTAAATGGGCCAGAAGCCCCCCCAAAGAGGCAGCAAAGAAGTAAGTCCCGGGGACCACAGAGAGATGGCGGTTGACCTGATCAGTCCAGGAGAATCCTTCCAGAAACCAACATGAGAAAGACTAGCCTAACTTCAGAGTCTAGCCCAAGCTACAAGCAACCGAAGTCAAAATTACTACTTTAAGCTCATTGTAAACAGCGCGTCTGAATCTGGGTAAGAACATCAATTTTTTCTATCCTACTTATCAACTTTCCTGAAGAAAAAAAAATCCCAGGAAGCAAAAAAGCTCCGAAAGTGAAGGAGGGGGATCTTTGCCTCACCCTTTTACTAATGGAAGCGGAGAATGAAACCTTTTTTTAAAATAAATTTTATTAGTTTTTATAGGGTTAGGGATAAAATGGGGTCAGGATTAGGACTGGGGTTAGGGTTGGGATTGGGGATAAGGTTTCCCCAGGTAACATTTTCAATATTTAGCAAACAGCATATTGTCTGAGTACATGTATTTAACTAACAGTAATAGATACAGTTAATTATCATAAACAATGTTGATTAATCACTCAGTTGTCTTCTTACTAATATATATTCAAAATTATTTATCACATTCCTTTCTCTCTGACTTGTTTTTCTAGCCATTGGTAAAAGTTATCACATGTTCTAGAGTACACTGAGTCTTCTTTCTCTTTAATCTCTAAAGTCAGACTATTCACTACTTGTTATACTTAGAGCCAAATTGTGAGTTAATCCTTACAGCATATGCAGATGCGAGTTTTGCCTCTGATACAAGCACTTGTAAATTTCTGCGCACTCTAGAATTTTCTTATTTAGTACTTCTTCAGTTAGTAAGTTTTCATTTTTCCAATATTGGGCAAATACAATTCTTGCTGCTGTTAATACATGTAGTGTTAGATATCTACAATCTTTCTCATACTTGGCTCCTATTATTCCTAAGAAAAACAATTCTGGTTTGAAGTCTATTTGTTTTTTAGTCATCTTCTCCAGCTATAGATGTATTTTAGCCCAAACCCTTTTTGCTTTAGGGCAGGGGTGTCAAACTCAATTTCATTGAGGGCCGCATCAGCATTGCGGTTGCCCTCAGGGGGCCGGGTGGGTGTGGCAAGGGTGGGTGTGGCCTACTGGGTGGGCATGGCTAGAGTGCGTATGGCTTACTGGGTGGGCATGGCCAGCTCTACATCGTTGGCATCAAGGGTGCCTATGGGGGCCTTGGCAGGAGTGGGACAGATCTGAGGGTCTCTGGCAAGAGGAGAGTCTCTGAGCCAGGACCAAGGCAGTGGGGACCATTCCCTCACTGTTTCCAGGATGGCTTCGCGGGCCGCATGAAACCACTTCGCGGGCCGGATCCGGCCCCCGGGCCTTGTGTTTGACATGTCTGCTTTAGGGCATGTCCACCAGATGCGGTAATAAGTACCTAGCCTTTGTTTGCATTTCCAACAATTGTTTGAGGTATTTTTAAACATTTTCGCTAGTCTCACTGATGTCATATGCCATCTGTAAAACATTTTGTATAAGTTTTCTTTATATGGCACTGCTTTAGTTAATTTAATATTTCTTTCCCATAATTTTTGCCACTCTTCTAATTCTATATTATATCCAAAATTCTTTGCCCATTTTATCCTTGTTTCTTTTACCTGTTCTTCCTCCACCTTTAAGTTTAACAGAAATCTATAGAGTTTCTTGATCAACTTTTCATCTGTTTTTAACAGTATCTGATCAAATTCTGTCTGTTCTTTATAAAATCCCATTGTTTTCACATCTTTTTCATATCTCGTTTGTATTTGAAAATATGGCCACCATGCTAAGTTAATACCTTGTTCTTGTAAGTCTTGTCTGTCTTTCAATTTTCCTTCATTATCCAATATATATTCGTAAGTCACAACTTTATCGTAGTTAATTAAATTTGGGTAAGCAAAAGCTTCCATTGTTGAAAGCCATTCAGGTATCTTAATATAAATTTTTTCTTTTATTTTTTCCCATTCTGAAAGAAGTGCATTCCTTATAAAATGGTTTTGAAAGTATCTATGTATTTTATTCTTTCCATACCACAGAAAGGCATGCCAACCAATTTGTAGGTCATGCCCCTCTAGGTACAATAGTCTTTTATCTCTAAGCATTATCCATGTTAAAATAGTTGCTTGGTAGTATAACTTCCAGTCCAGGAGTCCAAATCCTCCACTGTCTTTAGCTTCTTGTAGCATTTTCACTTTAATTCTAGCTTTTTTTTCCTTGCCAGATAAATTTCAGTATTATAATATTCAGTTCATCAAAGAAGCCTTTTCCCAGCCTTACAGGAACCATTTGAAATAAAAAGAGTATTTTTGGTAAGATATTCATTTTCACTGTTGCTATTCTCCCCAACATTGACAACTGAAGGTTTTTCCATTTTTCCAAATCTAATTTTATTTGTTTTAAGCAGTCTTACATAGCTATCTTCTTTTACTGTTACACATCTTGCTGTTAGGTAAATTCCCAACTACTTAACTTTTTTAACTATTTGAAAATTTGGTTTTTTTGTTAGTTGGTTTTTTTGTTTTTCTGTTAAATTCTTTTTCAGCACTTTAGCCTTTTCTCTGTTTATTGTCAGGCCTGCCACTTCTCCATTTTTTTCTATTTTCTCCAGAAGTTTAGTGCTTGCTTCCAGTGGATCTTCCAGTATAAAAACCAAATCATCTGCAAATGCTTGTAATTTGTATTTTTGATCTTTTTTCTCCAGTCCTTTAATTTCTGTATCTTGTCTAATGTTTCTATTCAATACTTCCAGTGTTAATAAAAATAGTAATGGAGATAATGGACATCCCTGTCTTATGCCCTTTTTAATATTGAAGTTTTCGGTATAGTCTCCATTTACAATTATTTTGGCAGTCCATTTCTGCAAGCTGCTGAAACATAAATTGCCAGTTTACATTGTCAAGTGCTTTTTGTGCATCAAGGAATATTAAAGCCATCTGTTTCCCTGAATGAATTTCATAATACTATAACACATCAAGAATCATTCTTATATTATTTTTTATCTGTCTTTTAGGTAAGAAACCATTTTGATCTGTATGTATAAATTCGATCAAAAATTTATTTAGTCTTTCTGCCATTATTGAAGCAAAGATTTTGTAGTCTACATTTAATAACGATATTGGTCTATAATTTTTTATTTGTATCAAATCAGAGTCTTCTTTAGGTATTAAAGTAATATTGGTTTCAGTCCATGTATTTGCTATTTTAGCCTCCAGAAGAATTTCATTACACAGTTCTTCCAAAATTGGACTTAATACATCTTGCAGTGATGTATAAAATTCTGCAGGTAATCCATCTTGGCCGGAGTCTTATCCTTTTTTTTGCCTTTTTATACCCTCTATAATCTCCATCATTGATATTTTCCCATTTAGTATGTTTTGGATGTTCTCTGGAATTTTTGGTAAGTCTGCTTTTTCTAAGTACTGCTGTATTTTTTCTTTTGGAATTTCCTCTGCCTTGTAGAGTGTCTCATAGTAATCTTTAATAATTTTTTTGATTGTATCATTTTGAAACTGTAATTCACCTTTTTGATCTTGCAGCTTATTTATCAATTTTTTCTCTTTTTCTTTTTTCAGGCTATATGCTAACCATCTCTCCGGTTTATTGGCATTTTCAAAGAAATTCTGTTTAGTCCTTTTAATCTGTTGAGCCATTATTTCCATCTCGGCTAGATTTAATTTATGCTTTATTATCTCCATTTGTTTCTTAAGTATTTTCTTTTGTGGATCTATTTGTAATTCTAATTCTAGATTTCTGAGTTCTTCCTTCAACTTTAACTGTAGTTGTTTCTTTTCTTTATTCTTTTTAGCAATATAGGTTATAGCCAACCCTCTAAAATATGCTTTAGCTGTGTCCCACACATTTTGAAGCAATGTTTCTTCTTTCATTTTTATTTTAAAGAAAAAATCCATTTCCTTTGTCGCTAGTTGTAGGAATTCTTTTTCTTTCAATATAGATTTATTCAAGGACCATCTTAATTTTTTCTTAGTTCCTCTCCAAGTCATCTTTATTGGGTTATGGTCTGCTCAAACATTAGTTTCTATCTCAACTTCTTGTATTATCGTTTTTAGTTCCAAAGATGTCCATATCATATCAGTTCTAGACCATGATTTATTTCTATTTGAATAAAATGTGTACTGCAATCTCATTGGGTTTTTTTCTCTCCATACATCTTGCATGCAGAGTTCTTCTGTCATTTTAAAGAATCCTTTAGGTAATATATTTCCTCCTTTTCTCCCTTGTTTGGTGCTTTTGTAGACCAAAGTTCCATCTACTATTGCATTAAAGTCTCCCATTATACAAAGATTTTGATAGTTTAGATCTAATATTTTTTAATATAGTTTTTGATAAAATTGCTCATTTATCATTAGGTGCGTATATTGCTACCATCAGTATCTATTTTTGATCCATCATTATTTCCACCATTAATATTCTCCCCTCTTCATCTGCGTAGATTTGTTTGGGGTTCATCGTTTCTTTAATACAGTATATAGAGATGTTCCTTTTTTCTTTTGAGATGCTAATTCGAAGTAAAGTTTACCAATTTTCGGTTGTTCTAACAATTTATAATGTTGTCTCTTAATATGTGTTTCTTGAAGACAAATTATATCCACTTTTAATTTTTGTAGTCGTGTAAAGATTTTCCTCCTTTTTGCAGGAGAATTTAGCCCATTTATATTCATTGACAAAATCCCACTCTCCTCCATCTCTTTCAGTTATATCTAGGTCTTTATCTTCTAGTTGATCTTATCTGTCTCTGGTCTCTTGTTCTTGCTTCTTCTTCTTCTGTATATGTATTTTCAATTTCTTCCTCCTCTCTTTGTTTGGCTGCTCCTTCTACTGCCATTTCTTCTTGTGACTTTGGTTCAGGATCACCTCTTTCCAGAAGTGCTCTGTGGTTATCGAAGAATTCCATTGCTTTAAGTGGTGTGTCCAGTCTGCATCTTTTCATATCCCAATATATTAAGATCCCTTCTGGAATCAGCCATCTGAAATTCACTCCTTTTTCAGTTAATTTCCTAGTTAGGAACTGATATTCTCTTTGAGACTCTCTTATTCCCCTAGGAATTTGTTTGAGAACTACCATTTCTTTTTCTTTGTATTTCAATGGTTCATCTCTTACTTTTCTCAAAATCTCATCTTTTGTAGATCTTTTAAGAAATCTAACATACCCTGGGTACTTTATTTCTTTTAGCATAGTTTGAGTTGACTCAATAGATCTGGTCTTGTTCTCCTTCCATTTGCAATTTCCCAGTTCCTAATACGTCTGTCAGTAGTTCGGTTATCAAGCCTAGGAGATCCTCTTCCTTATCTTCTACTATATTTTGAAATCTTAAAAAACATGAGGCCTTTTCCATTTTTATTATGGCTATTGAATCTTCTAATTCTCCATTTATTTGCATCAATTTCTGGTTTTCATATTTTAAAACTTCTAATTTCTGGTCAACTCAGTTGATTTATCTTCTATTTTTTGAATTCTTTGTTGGTTGTCTGTGATCATCTGTTTAAAATTTTCAATTTGAGAATGTATATTGTTAATTTTTTGGTTCATTTTATCAAAATCACTTTTCAACTGCTCATGGTTTTTCGATGTGACTGCCATATGAGTAGCAATTGCCTCTTGAATTGCTTGCGGAGTTGTTTGCATATCTTTCTGGAAGGTATCTGTCTTCTCTTGTTGAAGAATTGTAGCAATTGATCTCTGATAGACTGGACTTGCAGAAGCTGAAGAGGGAGCAGAAGATCCTTTTTTTCCAACTTTAGAGAGGTTTGGGGCGGTCATCTTTATCTTTAAATCATATGTTGTAATCCACCAAGTAAGTCAAAGTTTATAATCCAATCAGCTCCTAATAATTAGGAGAGGTAAACCATGAAAATAGTAAATGGTAAAAAAAAGAAAAAAAATGCCAAAATTTATAATCCACAGAGTTCTGTACAAAGGGGTTTCTTGGTATTTACTCCTTCAGAGACAGCTTATAACAATTCCAGATCAAGCTGTATTTGTAATCCAGGGGAGTCCGATGACTCCAAACACAGTTTTTATTTATAATTATAATCCATCCTGTGAGACAGGGCAAACCAAAAAGAGTCTTTCTTTCCCAGCCAGAATCTTCAAGACTCAAAATTCCAAGACACTAAGATAAGCAGTGTCTGGGCATACAGCCAAGTCTTGCTGCAATCAGGGGAAACTGTGTATAATTCTCAGTTTCGCCACTAGATGTCATTAGATGTCAATTCCCACCATGTTTTAAGAAAGTTTAAAAAGTAAAAGTTCTGATTACTTTCAACAAAAAATTGACAAAGAGGATCTATAGAACCAAAAGCTTCCCAAATTATCCTTCTTTTATGCCTCAGACAGCTTCACTTTATTATGGTAAGACAATTTTTGTTTGCCAGAAGCTTAAACCTCCACTTATAGTTCAGGAGGGAGGGGTAGGAAAGGAGACACCCCCCCCTCCCTAGAGCTAAGGGCTTTGTTCTGAGAAGCTGTTGAGATGTTAAAATGCTGTTTCACAGAACTGGCATTTCCACTTGTAGAGAGATAAGGGAAGTATTCTCACCCAGACCAGCTGTTTGCTTTCGCTTTGCAGTTCTTTGTCTCCGATGATCAGCTGCTAATGGCAGACTGCATGGGTGCATCAGTCTTTCTTCCTGCCAGTCCTGAGGGCTCCTTTGGATCTAGCAGGCCAGCTACCGCTGACCTGCGATCTGCAAAGTTTCACCCTTTGGCCAGTTGCCTCTATGGGGCGACTTTCAGTCCTGTTGGATTACCCAGCTGGTAGAAATCAGACTTGGGGAGAGGAGAATCATTCCCCAGAGCCTATCTTGCAGCGATGTCACCAGAAACTCCATGAATAAAACCTTTTATGGAGGACCAAAACATATTGAAATGAATGAAATGACTATAAAACCTAAATTTGGATAAGTTTGAAATTGCTGAATGGTTAAAATTCTAATTTTAAAGGCAATTGTTTATTTTGAAAATTTGAAAAATAAACCAGTGCTGATATCTAGTGGTGGATGAAGACTATCACAGCTATGGCTTTCATACAGCAGGGCTTTTCAACCAGTGGTATGCATACCACTTGTGGTACATTAACAAGTGGCAGGTGGTATGCAGCCCTGCCTAGCCAAGTGTAGTGGGGGAGGGAAAGAGCCAGCACAGGCAAGGACTTACTGTGAGAGAGTTCTCTGGAGCTGCAGAGTGGCTGGGGTGAGGCAAAGGCCCCAGGCCCACTTCTGGCTCACCCTCCCCCATGAGAAAGGATGAAGAGGGGGCAGAGACAGAAGAGGCTATAAAAGGAGGCAGTTTGGGTGGGAGAGGGAGAGAGAAAAAAAAGAAGCAGCCTTGGGAGGAGGTGGAGTCAGCTCTAGCTGCACTAAAGGGAAAGAAGAAGGAGGAGGAGGAGGAGGAGGAGGAGGAGGAGGGTGGGTGGGAGAGGAGAGGAGAGGAGAGGAGAGGAGAGGAGATCAAGCAGGCCGGCCATGAGCCAATCTACAACTGCTGTGGCAGCCACCTGTGCTGGCAGCAACAAACAGGCAAGAAATGCAGCAGAGGAGAAGAAAGTTAGCATCAGCTGGAGGTGAGACATGGAGGGAGGGAGATGGAGAGTGGAAGGATTCTTACTGTATGTGCTTTTGTGACTTTGAAGTTCTGGGATATGTGCAATGGGGGCTTTGTGTTCTTAAGGAGTGTTTGGCAATTTCTATTTGGCTGATGGCTGATGTCTCGTGATGTCTTCTATTGCTCTGCTATTGTTAGCTGTAAGTTTTGCTGCAAGGGATTTTGAAGTATTTTTCTCCTGAATGGATTTTGCCTGTAGCATTCCTTTACTTATGAATGAAGCCATTTTGGGAGGCTGTCTTAGCCAGCAGCCAATACTTACATTAGTTTTTTCTTCCTTAAGTGCTGGCTGCGCTCCTTAACTTTCCTTTCTAGCCAGTAGCTAATTCTTAAAGGGGAATGTGCCTTTTTAAGCTAGTTCACTCAGCAGCTTGTCTTTTCTGTCTCTGGAGGCTTTTCCTTGTTTGATGAATATATGGAAGAGAGAAAATATGGGGTGGTGGTGTTCAAATTCTTCTTTCAGAAGGAGGTGGGCATGAGAAAGAGGGAGGGAAGGAACTTTTTTGAACTTTCTGGATTACAAGTATCTACTTAACTGTGACTCCAAAGCTATTTGCAGAGAAAAGAAAACTTGGATTCTTGGCCATCATGGAAAATCAGAGACTTATAGAAAGAACTTATCAAGAAAAAATAAATACCTTCCAAGAGGAGACATATGATATGTTGCAACTAATTCAAACAACAATGATTTCAAACCACAAAGAAATCCAAAATAACTTTGAAAATATAAACCAATTCATCTCCAATTTAACTTTACAACAAAAAAATCCCAGAAAACAACAATAGAGAAGGAACAGATAAAACAGATAACTGAATACAAATTTGAGGATAGAGACTAAAAGATGGAACCTAACAAAACAAAGAAGTATGATTTAACCCAAGTGGAAAAAATATAAAGAAATACTGGATTTGGAAAAGACAACTTATACTTTAACACCACAAAACAAATTTGAGGATAAGAAAAAAGATTGGACAAAATGGACTGCAGAGATGTCAGGAAAACCACTAGAACTGAAGAGACAAAAAATGATAAGAGAAACAGACAGAAAAAGAAAAAGATTTTCAACAAACATGAATGGGCAAATGCCTCTTACAAAGATATTGTACTTGACTTACCTTTTATATCTACAGTAACACAAGAATATGGAAAGATTCTTTGATTCAGCAGAACATATTGATTAAGAACGATACTGGGCAAAAGAAAAAGGCTAAAGTGAAAATTAAGAAAATAGACGATGGGACCTATCAGAGAGAATATTTAAAAAAGAAACACCTGTTTGAATATGGTTAAAGATAGAAGGATTTTGGATATGAATTTTATTTTAAGAGGGAAGAGCCCCTCAAGTAACATAGTACTTCTTTTTCTTCTCTCTTCTTATTTTATTTCTTGATATGAGTAATATAAAAGAGTTGGAATGGCTTATACTGTATCAGACATGTCAAACACAAGGCCTGTGGGCTGGGGCCGGCCTGGGGAGGGTCCAGATTTTGCCCCCTGGGGCTGTCCCAGAAATAGCAAGGGACTGGCCCCCGCCGCCCCAGCCCTGGTGTTGAGCCCCGTGGGCCCGACAGTGGGGCGGGAGGTGATCTCTCGCGTCGGCGCCTCTCCCCCGGTTCCAGCCTGCACCCCTGCCACCACCGAGCTCCCTGTGGAACATACCACCGAGCAGCTGTGTCCTCCTCCTCCTCCCATGGATGCCGCTGGCCTTCCTGGGCATCCTGCTTCTTCGGCTGCCTGCCAGCTGATTCCGAAAACGCTGGTGGGCACAACTGCGCAGATGGGCCTTCCTGCCGGATCTGCCATGGGCCAGCTGATCCAGGAGGCATTGAAGGGAGCTACGCAGTGACTGGAGTGTCCCGGTGGTTCTGTCGCCGACCGGCTGTGTGGGGGGCCTGGGGGGGCAGCGAAGCATTTGTAGCTCCCTGCCGGGTTGGCTGCCAGCCAGAAAGACCCAGGAGCAGACTTTTTAAGGTTTGTGGAGGGCAGTTTAGGCTGCGCCGTCCCTTGTGAAGCTGGGCACGGTGGGCCCAGACATTTAGGGGTAAGGGTGGGTGTTACATGGTCTACTTACCTGGTTGAGGGTGGGCCACTGGATAAGGGGAAGAAAGGCTGATGGACGCGTGTGGGATTGGTGTCTGGAGACAGCAGCAAACAGAGCTGTAAAGGGAAGGAGGGATTATAAGGGATTGTGGGTGGATGTTGGTCTATGGCTTGGGGGTGGAGCCCTGTACCTGGCGACTATGTAAGTGTTGGGAGCGACGTGCTACCAACGCTGACTTTGTTTTCACTTTATGTGCATTGGAGCTGAATAAAGCATCTTCTGTTTTGTCACACGTTCCTGTTGAAGACTCGTGTTTGCTTTCATCGAGGACATGTATTGACACCTGGCCCATCCCAACCTGGCTGGGCACCCTCCTGGTGCACGCACAGCAAACAGCGAGCACTCATGGGCTGGTGATGTGCAGCAGCAGCTGCAGCTCATTTACCTCAGCCCACCCCACCCCTCCCAGCCTAAACCTGTCACGCACGGCCATGCCCCACTTTGCTGGGCCTCTCCTCATCCAGCTCTGCTTTGCCACGCTGTGCCTTTCCTCGCTTAGGCCATGGTGTTCTGTAAGCCTAGCACCCCAGGGCACACCTGGCCTGTAGGATGAAAGGTGCAGCGCACAGTGGCACAAGCTGAGCAACGGCTGGCTCCCAGTTGCCCTCTCTGCCACATGGTAGGGCCAGAGAGGGGAACGCAGCACTCATGCAGAGCCGCAGCCTGGAACTGCTGGCGGCTGGTAACTTGTGTGTGTGTATGTGTGTATGTGTGTGTGTGAGAGAGAGAGAGAGAGCCAGGAGGGGAAGAGGAGGAGGAGGAAGCTGAGGTGTTATAAAAAAGGGGAGCTTCCCCCTTTCTCCCCCCCTTCTTTTTTTTTTAACCTCCTCCCACTACATTCAGGTGCTGCTGGAGGAAAAGGGCGAGAAGAGGGAGAAAGCAGGGAGACTTTTTGTGTGTGAGTGTGTGTGTGTGAGAGAGAGAGAGAGAGAGAGATTGAGCCAGCAGGGAAGCAAAAGTGTGGGGAATGGGGAGCATTGCAGAGTAAGCAAACTTACAAAAAGGGGATCTGTCTGTCTCTGTCACACACTCTCACACACACACACGTGCTGCATCGGGGAGGTAGTATGCAGGCAGGCGAGAGAGCAAACTCGCAGATTGGCTTTGTGGTCTATTCTTGCCAACTCCCCTCCCTAAAATTAGGCAATAATAGAACTCTTTGGATTAAATGGGAAATTAAGAGGAATTGGCATGAGTTGAAATTAAAAGGCCAAGTCCACTCCCCCCCCAATTATTTTGTTGGAGATGTGGAAAATGTTTCTTGCTTCTACTTCCTCTCATCTGCTCTTTTATAATTTAATCCAGCCTTACCCAAACTAATGTTTTTTGGGTGTCATGGACCACACTTCCCATCAACCTGTGGCTATGCTGGCTAGAAATGCAATGCCTTATTTTCTCTGCAGTATGCACCTAGGAGGCAGTAGGGCTGTGGGATTTAGATGTATTTAAACATTTGTTTCTTCTGCCTAATTGATTAAATCAACATCTAATTCAAAATTAAATGTTTCTGAAAAATCCAGGGTGGTTTACAAGAAAACTCTCAAAGACAGCTATTGTAAAGCATCACCAGGACTGCTTAAAACAATATTAAAAGTGTGCATTTTAAGAAAGAAAAATATTAGTAGTAATTTACTTAGTGCTGTTTGACCATAAAATGTGTACTACATATGCCTGGCTGAACAGTGTGTTTGGAATTGCCTGTAAGTGGGTGAGGGATGCACTGTTCATATTTTCCTTGGGAGAAAGTTCTATAATTGGGGTGCTGTCTCTGAGAAGGCTCTGCTCATGGCCACTGTTCTATAAACCAAACCAGGGAGACCATCTGGTCTAAATGGATGATAAACAAAGATGATTAGGGGGCTGGAGGCTAAAACATATGACAAATGTTTGTGGAAAGGCTTGCCTTCAGAAGTTGTGGATGCTCCATCACTGGAGGTTTTTAAGAAGAGATTGGATGTTTCATTGTCTGGAATGGTATAGGTGCCCTGCTTGAGCATGGGGTTGGGCAAAGAGAGAGGGAGGGAGGAAGGAAAGGAAGGAAGAGAGGGAAACAAGAAGAAAGAAAGGGAAGGAAGGAGATGGGAATGAAAAGGAGGGAGGGAGAGAAGGAGGGGAGGGAGGAAGGAAGGAAAGGAGAGAAGGAAGGAAGGAAGGAAGGAGAGGGAGGGAGGGTCTGAGGGAAGTCTTGCCTTAGCACATGGCCATCAGCAGCCCTGTTGCCCCTTTTGCCATTGCCTGGTGGTCTCCCATCCTACTGCTGAGGATGCTTTGGTTACAAAGCCAGGTTTCCTCACATAGAGAGGGAGTAGGCCTCCCTCTGACCCGTGCACTTTGCCCTCCTGCACCCACCATGAGCAACCTGGCCAAGGAGAGCGAGCACAGCAGCAGCAGCCTTGAGGAAGAGGAAAGCGCAGCTGGGTGCCCCCTCAGGGAAGTGTGGCTAGGCTAGGCAGAGCTGTGGGGTCCCGGTGCCATGGGAGCTCAAGGGCTAGGCTGGGCGCTTGACCTCCACTGCCCAGGGCTCCAGGCAGTCCGTGCCACCGTCCAGGGGACCCCTGCATGGCCTGAGGCTCGGTGAGGCTCCTCCAATGGACCATGCCCCAGCGCTCGCCCTGGTCCCACACACCCCTCCGCTGGAGACCCTCGGATCCGCCCCAGTCCTGCCCAGGCCCACACAGGTGCCCCTGATGTGAGTGATGTAGAGCTGGCCATGCCCACCCAGTAGGCCATGCCCATGCCAGCCACACCCACACAGTAGGCTGCACCCATCCCAGCCGCACCCACCAGACCCCCTGAGGGCAACCACAATGCTGTTTGTGGTTGCTTATATAAAGGAAATGTTTTAGATATTTAAATGTGATTGAGTTTAAGAAAATTACAATGGATTAAAAATGTTTTGAACAAGAGTTAAAAGACTAGAGGACTAGATTTATTAAATGGAATATTTAAAGTTTAAATATATTTTTAATTATGGTAAAAAGTAACGGAAAAATTTTGGAAATAAATATGTATTAGCTTATAGGAAACATGGATTTTAAGTAGCATACTATCCTTTTATTTTTCTTTATTCTTATTCTTCTTTTTTCTTTTTTTACTCTTATTTATTCCTTAAGAAAGGTAAAAGTACTGGGATGGCTTACATGAGAAAAAATAGACTTAAATATTTAAATGTAATTAACTTTGAGAAAATCTTAACCAGTAAGAATGTCTTGAACATTGTGGGAAAAACAAATGTAAACAACAACTGTAAACAGGATCTATGATGAGGCAACCAGAATGACTAGATAGAAAAGAATTATTATATTGATGTGATTATTATCTGTAGAAATATTACAAAAAAAATTTATACTCAATTGTTATTTACCAAAACAACAAGAATTTTATTAACTTAAGGTTGGTAACAGAGAGTATTATGGGAAAAAGAGGAAATCAAGTAAAGTTATGTGGATTATAGATTATAGAAACCAACTGTTAGTGACTGTTTTTTAAATTTAAACCCAGACAACACACACTTCACCAAATAGTAATGTGACTATGTTAAAATCAACAAAACATTTTTTTAAAAAATAAAATCAATAGTCAAAAAGCATCTTGTGCCCACCAGACTTGCTTAATTCTTTCTTCTTAGATTTTATTTCCTTAAAGACTTCTTATACATTTACAAACCATGAGATTTCCCTTATCATGTTGATACCTGCCCTTGGTACATGGGTGGTATATTGTTCTGAGTACACAAACGTTCACTATTGAAAAATTGAGCTTGTTATTACAGTGCATGTCTTTAAAAATTGAGCTTATTATAGTGCATGTCTAGTAAAATGTCCTTGAAAGTGTCCTTGAAATGATGTGAAAGCATTTAGCACACGGGTGTCAAACGTGCCGCATCATGTCACATGTCGCAACATATCGTGACTTTTTTGCATTTCCAGAGCTGGGGTGGGCGCGGCCTCTGTATGATGCAACTGGCCCATGGGCAGGCAGTTTGACACCCCTTATTTAGCATAATAACATTTTTCTGATTAGTAATGAGATAAAATTTTATTCCATTTCATGAAAAGGGACACATATTCTTATTGAATGAAATATTCAGAAACCGCAGAAAGTGAACTGTCATGACTGTGTGTGTGTGTGTGTGTGTGTGTGTGTGTGTGTGTACACAGAGAAGGGAACAATTCAAGGTGCTGGTGATCACCTTTAAAGTCTTACATAGCTTGGCCTGGGCTATCTAAGAGCACTTGCTCCGAACAGAATCTGCCCATTGAAAACACTGCCTGTAGAAGATCACTGAGATTCCTCACTCCTTGTGGGCTGTAACAACAGGAAACTCAGGGGTAGGCATTCCCTGCAGGAGAGGGTTTCCTATAAAACACCTTCCCATCAAACATGAAAACTAAACCCCACTTTTAATACTTAGGAACTTTTTTTTTCCTTTTTGAAAGGTTTTTTTCAACATACATTAAGGGAGTGTGGTGAGAATAGATAGAGGAACCTCAGTTTGGAATGAATCTTTGTTGTCCGCAGTGCTTTTCCTCTTAAAAAAAAGGTGCCGGAACTCTCATCTTGGCAGGCGCAGGAGGCGGGGGTGGGTGGGGTGGGGCGGCGCTGCTGAGGTCACGAGTGCAAGGGGTGTTGGCAGTGGGCTGCCCCCAAGGGCTGGAGCCAGCGCGGCTGGTGCTGTGGGAGCAACAGGGCCCACTCTATATGGTGGGGCTGTGCAGGGTGGGCCAGGCGATGCAGGGCGGCCACTTAGGCACGCAGGGCAAGGCAACGCTGGCACAGGTCCAGGACCAGGTAGGCCACCAGCCTGGCTGACACGGGTGAGCACAAGGAAGGAGTGCACATGGACTCCGCAGAACCCACTTCCCACTCCTTGTCCTCTCTTACTTACCTAGTTGAGATGGTGTAGTTGGGCAGCAGGGAGGGATGCAAAGTTCCTGCCTACTTGCTTTCGCTGCAGACAACTAGCCGGTGCAACGTTTGCCAGCCAGGTCTTTTGGCACACTCAGCAGCAATTTGTATTGGCTTTTGAAAGCCAATGGGCTTTTGAAAGCCAATAGAGGGAGTAGCATAGCTTGTGCAAAAGCTTTTTTTGTGTGTGCAAAAAAAAGGTGCTGGAACGCCATTCTGAGCATTCTATGAGAAAAAAAGCCCTGCTTTTATGTTTTAATCTTATGATTTTAAAAATATATTTTTTTCTATTGTAAATTGCCCCAAACCTCGCCATGTGGATTGCATACAAATATTATATAATTGGTAAATAAAGGTAGAACATATGTTAAATATACATCAAATGGTAATATGCTTCCCTACAAAGTCAATTCTTGCTCAATGACAGACCAAGGAGTTAACTTGGAAAGGCAAGAGGAAAATCTAGAAGAGATCTGAGTAACTTGTAGAAGGGAAAGGCCCACACTGATAAATTAAAAATCTTTGTGGTCTGCAAAGGAATGCTGGTGGGCTAATCAATGATTTAGTGACTAGAGGAACATCTACAGTGTTGGAGCTTGTGGTCATAGTAAGCCATGGAGGCACTAGGCAACATGACTTTCAGGGCAGTGGTGATGATTTTATTACTTTTTTCTTAAGTCTGTGCTCTGTCCAAGGGTGCTTGGTAGGCTGCATGTACAGGCCTGGTCTAGAATTTATTTTGGAGCATTCAACTATCTAGAGCAGGCTTGTCAAACTCATTTTGTTTGAGGCAACTTCTTATAAAAGAATTGCCATTAGTTTATTTTAATAAAGTAATTTAAATCAATTTTTCATTTGATTTCAAATTAAATGAATTATATTGGTTGACAATGATTTTTTTTAGTACAATTGCCAAATGCAATAAACTGGTTTTAGGTATATGTTACTGGAAGGAAAAAGCAATCCCTGCTGCATTACTGATCCCAGAGAAGCATTTGCATGTATGCAGGTATCCTTAGGGTGCCATAGTTATGGATGAGAAATATTGGTTGCAAAGTTGGCATTTCTGGATGTAATACAGATATTTTGGACTTATTTTTGTTTCTTTGCATGTTTGATATTTTTTAAAAAGCATATGCTACTGAGTATGCTTATGCACATATGTAACATCTTTTGCTAGGATACATGATCACTGCTTGTCCAAAATTTAATATACAGATGATACCACCAGAAATTATTTTAGCCTTTTTAATAAATGTTGTTATTGATGTTAAGCTCACCAGGGAAAACATCATATATTGTTACGTATATACTAGGTCAATTATTTAAAGACTGAAGTGCAACATAACTAGATTCTAAATAATCTATTTTTCAAAACACAAAACAGTCCAAACAGTAAAAGTAAAGTCCAAATTAAGAATATTTCATTCTTAAGAATTGTTTAGATTCAAAATAGTTTTCAAGAGTGTACAAAAGATACCATTTTTTTCTAGAATCAGCTAAATTAGACATATTACATTGAGAAAAATGTTTCTCATTTCTTTCCTGTTACCTTTGATTTCATTGCAGAGATGTTAACATAAGAAATATATTATTTTGTTATCTAATTTTACCTTCCAAAAGACAGAAGCAGATGAAAAACGTGAGGTTCTTTCCTGTTGGCTTTTTTGAATTAGTGTTTTAGATTCTAAAAGTTTAGTTCCTAAAGATAAAGAGGAAGTGTACTAAAGTCATTGTGTAAACAAACCTATTCCTGTCCTTAAGGCAGATGCTGATCAAGGTAGCCATAATCCTGTTTGTGTAACTGCACGTACTCCCCTGTCTTCTGTCTTATGTAAACTGTCTTCTGATAAGAATGTGTAGAATAAGCATATAAGGAATAATGTACAACTGGGAAATAGGGGGGTATAAATATGTCTGTTCATACGCCCCTCGGGGTTCAGACCCTTTGCTTTGTTTAAGCTCTCTAAACCTGCGCAATAAACCTTTCCTTTCCTGAAGAGCTGGCGTGAGTCTCTTCTTTCTACAACAGTTTTGTGGCGACCACGAAGGGACTTCATAGTGAGGCGATGTTTCGCTGAGGGCAGCCTGACCCCTCGGAACCGACAAGAGGCCACTCCTGAAACATTCTCCAGGCACCACGGGGGAAAGCACCTCCGGGAGACAGCAGTGACACCTCTATGGGGCCGACGGTGCAGACGGCTAGTCCAAGATCCCTTGAGGGAAGGAAAGGAGGTCTGAACTGAATCCTGGCCAGGATGAGTGTGAAGACGCCTCAGGCGAGTATGTGTTAAAGCGTGAAGTACCTATCTCACTTGAAGATAGAAGAGGGGGACTGATCACCCTGCTAGACTAGGGACGTCGATCCTAAAGTAGTCCGTGTTAGGCTGTGTGGGAGGTTAAGCCATTGCAGTTCCTATTGGTGACCGTTGGAACGTCCGGCACCGTAGGTCAGTGGCAGTGTTCTTAGAATGGGGGGGGGGAACAGTGTTCCCAGCACACCGCTGGAATGCATGCTAAAAGGCTTTGATGAGTATTTCAATCATACGCAGTATAAAGTCCCCTATCCTAAGGTGAGGAAAGAGAGGCTGAGGTTCCTATGTGAGGAGCAGTGGCCACATATGGGGGTTGGGTGGCCGCCAGAAGGTACATTCAAAAACCAGCTAATAGATGACCTCTGGGCCATGATAGCAGCAAATGAGGAGAAGTACCCCAATCAATATCAGTATATAGACCAGTGGTGTAACGCAGTAGCGGAGAAGGCAGATGACCTATTACAATGTCAGGCTGAGATGGTTCACCTCTGTGTTGCCAGATCTAAGGGAAAGAAGCTAGGGGTTGTGTCAAAGAGATTTAAGGACATGAAAATATCCAAAACCAAGGTGCCCAATACTAAGAAAGAGGTGCTGGTTGAGGAAGAGGAAGTAATTCTTAGACTCCCCTCCTTATGTGCTGCGTCTGCCCCCGCTGCCTCAACCGTTAGCGGCAGCAGCTGCTGCAGAGCCAAGTGAAGTGCAGCCAGCAGTAAGAAGGAAGCAGAGGAGAAAGGAGCCCACGGCTCCTAAGGAAGAGGAGGACCATTCTGTGGCTGGGAGGGGTGAGATAGGTGATGATGATGATGATGATGAAGAGGAGGAAGGATTAGCTGCTGGGGTAGATGTATCGGTAGGAGTAATGACAAGGTCATCCATAGCTAAAGCAGTGGCTGCTAAGCATGGATTCTTAGCCCCCTTAAGGCAGACACACCAGCAAGTTATAAACCAACAGGGTCAGGTGGAGTTCCGACCCATGTTTCAATATGTCCCGTTCACTACCACAGATCTCTTGAACTGGAAGCAGCATTATGGTCCTATGACCACTAAGCCAACAGAGATGGCAGAACTGTTCCAGACCATCATGCAAACCCACAACCCCACATGGCAGGATGTACACTATTAACTCCGGAGGAAAAGGAGAAGTGGAAAGCCGCGGTTAGGCAGTGTGTTAGAGACAGATACCCTAACGTGCAGAATATACAAGCAGAGTTACTGATAAGGGCACTGGAGCAGGATCCAGGTTGGGACATTAGGAATGCAGCGCAGATGATGTTGTTGCGGGAATATCAGAATTTAATGGTAGAGGTGCTTCGGAAGGCAGGAAAACCCCCTGTGAATATGTCTAAGCCATCTTTGGTAATGCAGGGAGCAGATGAAAGCCCGGAGATTTTTTTGCAATGGTTGATTGAGGCTTATGAGCTGTATACACAGATAGATCCAAGACATGCAGACAATGTACAAATGTTGAATGAAAGATTCATAGCACAAAGTTATGGCAATATCAGGAAGAAGTTGCAGAGGTTGGAAGGAGCTCTGGGAAAGAATACCAGTGAATTGCTGGAAGTGGCAAGGAAAGTGTATGTTAATAGAGACAAAGTAGAAAAGAAAGAGAGGGAAGCACGAATGCGGAGGAAAACGGAATTGCTGGCGGTAGCTTTACAAGGGAAAACACCGCTGGGGCCAAATCAATGTGTGTATTGTAGGGAAGAAGGTCATTGGCAGAGGGAATGTCCGAAACGAGGGACGAGAGGACGAGGCTGGAGAGGAAGGACAGGTTTTGGAAGAGGAAGGTCTATAGGTGCGGCACAGGCACAGACTGGATTTTCCTTGAGAGGTAGAGGATCCCGAGGGAGCCGAGGAGGTAGAGGAAGAATGGAGAGTGAACATGAGATAGAAGGGATTGGATTGGCAGGGACAAGTTGGACGGATTGATGGGGACCGGGCTTAGAGGAAGCCCCCCCTGAGCCTTTGGTAACTATGAATATAGGGGGCCATAAGACGATGTTTCTCGTAGATACGGGAGCAGGAAGGTCAGTCGTAAATAGCCCAGTTTCAGCGCCTGGAACCCACCAAATACAGGTTCAAGGAGTGTCAGGACAGATATTGGGACGGCAGGTCCTGAAACCAGTTACATATCTTTTCAATGGATTGCAAATCTAACACGAGTTCCTATACATCCCTGAATGCCCAATATCCTTATTAGGCAGAGATCTGCTTAGCAAACTAGGAGCCACAATCTCTTTTGGGCCAGCAGAAACTTAAAATAAAACACCAGCCTGAAGCAATGTGGAGACTCATGGTAGCTAGGTCAGCTATTGAGGGAAACAATGAGGAGAAATGGAGGGAATTCGAGGTTCCAGGTATATGGGCAGAGGATAACCCTCCCAGATTTGCAGCTCATCACCCTCCGGTAATAGTGGAAGTGAAGCCCCTGGCTACGCCAGTTCATATTCGTCAGTGCCCATGCTCTAATGAGGCTATAGTTGCGATATATGAAAGTGTTCAAAAATACTTTAAAGCAGGGATTTTGGTGCCCATTCAGTCACATTGGAACACTCCCATCTTGCCAATCAAAAAGCCAGATGGGAATTATCGCCCCATGCAAGATTTAAGGATTATCAATTCAATAACGGAAACCATACATCCAGTTCTGCCAAACCCATATACGCTCCTTAGCTTGATTCCACTGACTGCTAGGTGGTTCTCAGTAATAGACTTAAAGGATGCCTTTTTCACGATCCCGATCCACAAGATTAGTCAGCCATTGTTTGCGTTTGAGTGGGAGAGCCCGGGGACGGGTCAGAAGAGGACTAGGCTTCCCCAGGGGTTTAAGAATTCACCCACCTTATTTGGTACTGCCCTAGGAAAGGACTTGCAGCATTATGTACCCCGGCAACCTGGGGATATAGTTTTACAGTATGTAGATGATGTCTTGGTAACAGGCAAGACAGAGGACTTGTGTTGGGACAATACGAGAACCCTTTTGCTTCTATTATTGAAATGTGGTTATCGGGTGTCCAGAAAGAAGGCACAATTGGTACAGCAGAAAGTAAGATACTTGGGATATGATATTGAGCATGGTCAGAGAGCCTTAGGACAAGAAAGGAAGCAAGCGATTCTAGCCATTGCTGAACCAGCAAACAGAAGGCAGCTGCGAGGTTTTTTGGGGTTGGCTAGTTTTTGTAGGATCTGGATACCTAATTTTGCACTGATGGCAGTTCTGCTTTATACAGCTACAAAGGGGGGTGACTTTGAACCTTTTAAGTGGGGAGGAGAACAAAGAAGGGCCTTTAAGGACATTAAGCTTGCTCTTACAGCAGCACCACCTTTGGTCTTACCCAATTTCAAGAAGGATTTCAATCTGTACGTAGATACCAAAAAGAATGTTGCATTGGGAGTGTTGACACAGCAGTTGGGGCAGTGGCAGCAACCAGTAGCTTATCTGTCCAAGCAGCTGGAGGGTGTGGCACAAGGGTGGCCACATTGTTTAAAGATCTTAGCAGCTATAGCGCTCCTTTTGCAGGATTGTAACAAGCTAACCTTCTCGTGTCCTGTTAACATCCATACTCCTCATGCTGTTCAGTCTATTCTGGATAACAAGGGACATTTATGGATAAGCAATCAAAAACTTTAAATATCAAGCAATGATGATCAAGAACCCACAAGTTAAATTGGTAGTGTCTAATCGATAATCCCGAGTGCCACATAACAGAGTGAGCGCCTGTTACTTGTCCCAGCTTCTGCCAACCTAGCAGTTCGAAAGCACGTAAAAATGCAAGTAGAAAAATAGGGACCACTACGGTGGGAAGGTAATAGCGTTCTGTGCACCTTTGGCATCTATTCATGCCGGCCACATGACCACGAAAGACGTCCTCGGACAAGCGCTGGCTCTTCGGCTTTGAAACGGAGATGAGCACCGGCCCCTAGAGTCGGAAACGACTAGCACGCATGTGCGGGGGAACCTTTACCTTTACCTTTAATCGATTGAACCCAGCCACCCTCCTGCCCATAGAAACTGAATTGGAACATGACTGTTTGCAAGTATTGGACAGTGTCTATGCCAGTCGGACAGATCTGTCAGACATCCCTCTTCAACAGGCTGAGCTTAATTGGTATACAGATGGCTCTAGCTATATGCATGAAGGACAAAGGATTGCAGGTTATGCCATTGTAGATGATGATGATGTTGTGGCTTGGACATTGGTTCAAGCATCCCATGATGCTCCTCATATGGGGAAAACGACTAGAAATGGCATTGGGAAGGGATTATTTCATTGATGGACTCGCAGGCATGGCAGCGCGCATAACATCTCAGTGTACAATGTGTGCAAGGGTTAATCCCCGGCAAGGGCCCCTCTTGCCACCAGGAACCATACCAATGGCATATTTCCCAATGGACTCTGTAATGATAGATTTTACAGATATGCCACAGAGTGGACTATATAAGTCTATGTTAGTGATTGTCAACATGTATACCGGATGGCCTGAAGCATTCCCTACAAAAACCAAACAGGCTAAGGAGGTTGCAAGAATACTGCTGAAAGAACTAATTCCCAGGTTTGGGAGTCCATCTTTCATTTCTTCAGATAATGGCCCTGAATTTGTCCACCATATTAACCAAGCTATAGCTCAAGCAATAGGGTCTAAATGGAGGTTCCACAGTGCGTTCCATCCGCAGTCAGGGGCTAAGGTGGAACGAATGAACCGCACTTTAAAGGAGAAAATTACTAAAATATGTGCTGAGAGCCATTTGAAGTGGCCTGATGCTTTGCCCTTAGCATTGTATTCTGTGAGGTGTGCACCGCGAAGACAGTATAGATTGTCCCCATTTGAGTTGATGTTTGGTCGTCCTTGTTAAGGAATTTGCTGTGCAGAGGTCTCCTTGTGCTACCAAGGAGTTTCACAGACAACCCAACATTGTAGGCTAACACCATATGCCTAACAGTCCTCCCACTGTGTTACGATGAATCCTAATGGGATGGCCTGATTTGGGACATAAGGGGGGAGTGTGGAACATAGAGATGGTACAAGAGCTCAATAAACAGGTTGAAAAGCTTCGAGGTTATGTGCTGGAGCAAACCCCTCCTAGAATAGTGACAAGGTGTCATCCCTTCAAAACTGGAGATACAGGTGAAAGTCGAAAAATTAGAATATCGTGCAAAAGTTCATTTATTTCAGTAATGCAACTTAAAAGGGGAAAATAATATATGAGATAGACTCATTACATGCAAAGCAAGATAGTTCAAGCCATGATTTGTCATAATTGTGATGATTATGGCATACAGCTCATGAAAACCCCAAATCCACAATCTCATAAAATTAGAATATTGTGAAAAGATGCAATATTCTAGGCTCAAAGTGTCCCAACTCTAATCAGCTAATTAAGCCATAACACCTGCAAAGGGTTCCTGAGCCTTTAAATGGTCTCTCAGTCTGGTTCAGTAGGAATCACAATCATGTTGTTAGCTGCGAAGTCGTGTCCGACCCATCGCGACCCTATGGACAACATTCCTCCAGGCCTTCCTGTCCTCCACCATCCTCTGGAGTCCATCCAAGCTCACGCCTACTGCTTCAGTGACTCCATCCAGCCACCTCATTCTCTGTCGTCCCCTTCTTCTATTGCCCTCGATCTTTCCCAGCATTAGGCTCTTCTCCAGTGAATCATGGGGAAGACCATTTTTGCATGAAACGTTCCCTTCATCTCTCCAATTTTCTTGAAAAGATCTCTGGTCCTCCCTATTCTATTGTTTTCTTCTATTTCTTTGCACTGTTCGTTTAAGAAGGCATTCTTATCTCTTCTAGCTATTCTCTGGAATTCTGCATTCAATTGGGCGTATCTTGCGTTTTCTTCCTTGCCTTTCGCTTCCCTCCTTTCCTCAGCTATTTACAAAGCTTCCTCAGACAGCCATTTTACTTTCTTGCATTTCTTTTTCTTTGGGATAGTTTTGGTTCCTACCTGTTCTACAATGTTGCAAGCCTCTCTCCATAGTTCTTCAGGCACTCTGTCTATCAGATCTAATTCCTTAAATCTATTTGTCACCTCTACTGTATATTCAACAGGGATATGATTTAATTCATATCTGAGTGGCCTAGTGCTTTTCCCTACTTTCTTCAGTTTAAGCCTAAATTTTGCAATGAGAAGCTCATGGTCTGAGCCACAGTCAGCTCCTGGTCTTGTTTTTACTGACTGTATAGAGCTTCTCCATCTTTGGCTGCAGAGCATATAGTCAATCTGATTTCTGTGTTGACCGTCTGGTGATGTCCATGTGTAGAGCCGTCTCTTGGGTTGTTGGAAAAGAGTGTTTGGTATGACCATCGTATTCTCTTGACAAAATTCTATTTTTTTTTATTTATTTTTATTACATTTATATCTCGCCCTTCTCCGAAGACTCAGGGCAGCTTACAAGCTTAGCAGTATCAGCCTGTGCCCTGCTTCATTTTGTACTCCAAGGCCAAACTTGCCTGTTATTCCAGTTATCTTTTGGCTTCCTACTTTAGCATTCCAATCCCCCATGATGATAAGGACATCATTTTTTGGTGTTAGTTCTATAAGGTGCTGTAGGGCTTCATAGAACCAGTCAATTTCATCCTCTTCAGCACCGGTGGTTGGGGCATAGACCTGGACTACTGTGATATTGAATGGTTTGCCTTGGATTCAAACTGAGATCATTCTGTCATTTTGAGGATTGTATCCCAGTATTGCTTTTCCTACTCTTTTATTGACTATGAAGGCTACACCATTTCTTCTGAGGGATTCTTGCCTGCAGTAGTATACCTGATGGTCATCTGAATTAAATTCACCCATTCCTGTCCATTTTAGTTCGCTGATACCTAAGATGTCGATGTTCAGTCTTGTCATCTCTTGTTTGACCACGTCCAGCTTTCCTTGATTCATGGCTCTTACATTCCAGGTTCCTATGGAGAAAAAATCTTTACAGCATCCGACTTTCCTTTCACCACCAGACACATCCAGAGCTGAGCGTCCTTTCGGCTTTGGCCCAGTCGCTTCATTCTTTCTGGCCCTACTAGTACTAGCCCTCTGCTCTTCCCCAGTAGCATATTGGACGCCTTCCAACCTGAGGGGCTCATGTTCCAGCGTCATATCGTTTTGCCTTTTGGTACTGTCCATAGGGTTTTCATGGCAAAGGTACTGGAGTGGGTTGTCATTTCCTTCTCCAGTGGATCACGTTTTGTCAGAACTCTCTGCTATGACATTTCTGTCTTGGGTGGCCCTGCACGGCATAGCTCATAGCTTCATTGAATTACGCAAGCCCCTTCGCCATGACAAGGCAGTAATCCATGAAGGGGAACTGGGAAATACGGGGGGTATAAATATGTCTGTTTGTCACAACTCCTCTGCATCACGAAGCGCACACACACACACACACACACACACACACACACACACACACACATACACACACAGCCGACAACAGGAACGGGTGACAACTAAGGATTGCTTTATTCAGCTTCCAACAAGGATAGGAAAAAGTCAGCATTGGCAGCACCACGCTCCCAACACTCATTTATAGTAGGCAGGCCCAGTAACTCCCCCCCCCGCATAAACCAACATCCGCCCATGCGCCTATAACTCATCCCTCCCCCTTCGTTACACCTGCGTGCATCCCCTGCTTCATTCTCCCCGGCATGCCGCTCCACAGGAGGTAGGTATCCCAGGCAACCCCCACCCGGACCTTTGGAGCCGCACCCCCACCCCACACGGCTGTGCCAGACACCCCCATCCCAAACCAACCCCCTCACATCTGTAAGGTCGCTGCGCCTCCCCACACCCAGGGACCCCCTCAGTCTCACCACTGGCCAGAACAAGCGGGGCCCTAGCAGCGGTTACAGCAGCCGATGGGCTGGGTCATAGACCTTTGGTTGGCAAACCGCCCGGAATGAGCTGGCAAGCGGTGGTGGGCAGACTGGTCCGCTGCGCTTCCAGTGTATCTGTCGTGAAGCCTGCAGGCCTTGCTTCCGCAGGCCAGACACCTGCAGACCCCGCCGGGAGACCGATTTGCGCAGGCGCGCCCAACAGCTGACAGGCGGTGGTGTGGGACCGAGCCAGCTGGAGCTCTGCCGGGGACCTCATCTGCGTCGACCCAGCGTCAAACAACGGACAAGCACCGGCCACCGGGTGGGGTGTGTCAGAGGGGCCGGACTGGCAGAGCCGGACCCCAGAAGGTGCGTTGGGAACCGGGCACAGCGGTGCTTCGTCCCCCCCTTTGAAGTGTTGGGCGCATGTGGCTCGACAGGCGGCCCCCCACCAAGGCTCCACCTGGAATACAAGAGGCAACAGATGAGCAACAAACCACCCGGCCCATGGGTTCCAACTGTCTTCCACCTGGTTTTCCCGATACTTGCGGTGGAATGCCCGGACCAGACGGGGTGCATGGACATTACCCTCAGCCACCCATGAGGCTTCTGTCATAGGATACCCTTTCCACAGCAGCAGATATTGTATTTTCCCCTTCCAAACCCTTGAATTGAGGACTTCCTGCACCTCATAATGTTCAGTATGAACAGGTCCACGGCCCCTCTTTCCCGGAACCGTAGGCACCACCCTGGCTGGTCTCAGCAGGCTGGTATGAAAGACCGAGTGGATCCTACCCAGGAACTTTGGCAGTCGAAGCCGCACCGTCACAGGGTTGATCACCTGGATCACCCGGAATGGGCCAATGAATTCAGGACCAAGTTTCCTACTTGGTACCTGGAGCCGTAGGTACTTGGTAGACAAATAGACCAGATCCCCCACCTTGGGAGGTTCAAAGGGTCTCCATTTTCTATCTGCCTCTTTCTTGGTCATTACTGCAGCCCTCCCTAAGGCCTCCTTAGCCGTTTTCCATACCTCTCCCATCTGTTCCATCCACTCCCTGGGTTGGCAAGGGAGGGGTTTTCCCTGGCTGTACTCAGGGATGGGAACAAACTCGTAACCCGAAACCACCTGAAAAGGAGAGAGCCCTGTACTGCTGTGGACCGCATTATTGTGCGCCACCACGGTGAATGCCAACAGATCCACCCAATTCGTTTGTTGGTATGATATATAGCACCGCAAATGCCACTCCACCGTGGCATTTGCCCGCTCTGCTGCCCCGTTGGTACAGGGGTGGTACGCCAAGCTAAGACCCTGGGAGGAACCGATGAACTGGACAAACACTCTCCAGAACCAAGCCATGAACTGTACCCCTCGGTCTGAGATGACACGTCGGGGAACCCCATGCAACCAGTAGATGTGGGTAACAAACAACCAGGCTAACCGCCGGGCTGATGGCAGTCCTTTGCAAGGCACAAAATGAGCCTATTTTGAAAAGAGGTCTATAACTGTCCAGATGACGTTATACCCATGACTGTCCAGCAGTTCAACAATGAAATCCATGGCTATATCCTGCCAGAGCCTTGTGGGTTCGGTTACTGGCTGAAGGAGTCCTAGTGGCTTCCCTGCACGTGGCCGCTAGGACTCCTTCAGGCCTCGCACAAACGTGGCAGTTCCGTACGTATTCCTCAATGTCTCTTTTCATATGTGGCCACCAAAATTTATTTATTTATTTATTTATTTTATTGGATTTATATACCGCCCCTCTCCCAAAGGACTCGGGGCGGTGTACAGGGCAGTTAAAACATGGTATACAAAGTTAAAAAATAAATTAAATTAAGTTAGCCCCAACAAGACAAATTCTAAAGTTTAAAATCCCAATCCCTCAGTCCAGGCCAGCAAGCTCAAATAACCAGGTTTTCAGGTCGCGGTGGAAAGAGTGAAGGTTGGGAGCCATCCGGAGCTCAGCAGGAAGCTGATTCCAGAGGGCGGGCGCACCCAAAGAGAATGGTCTCCCCCTGGGGGCTGCCAGCCGGCACTCCCTGGCTGACGGCACCCTGAGGAGGCCCTCTCTGTGGGAGCGCACAGGACGATGGGAAGTTGATGCCAGCAGAAGGTGCTCCCATAAATAATCCGGACCCATGTCATTTAGGACTTTATAGGTCATCACCAGCACCTTGAATCTCACCCGGAGGGCAACTGGAAGCCAATGCAGCTCACGGAGCAGAGGCGTTACATGGGAGTATTGGGAGACCCCCATCACAACTCGCGCAGCCGCATTCTGCACCAGTTGGAGCCTCTGGGTGGTCCTCATGGGTAGCCCCATGTAGAGAGAATTGCAGTAGTCTATTCGAGAGGTCACAAGCGCATGAGTCCAACAGTTTCTTCAACACTTGCCTAACCAGGGCGACATGCTCCTCCATGGTCGCGGTGTAGATAAGGATATCATCCAGGTAGACCAATACTCCGCGGTATAAATACCAGTAAACCCAGGTGCCGCCGGTGTACTCCGACCTCGCTGGGGTCTTCGATGGCGCAGTACGTCGACCGGTGAGGTGGCAGGACGTTGCACTCCTGCTCATCGAAGACCCCAGCGATGTCAGAGTACACCCACGGTACCTGGTGTTACTGTTCAGCCTTCGCTTCACAGGCCCTCTCCTCCTCGTCCATCCCAGGCGGACCCACAAAGGCGTGGCAAGGGGGTTGGGGTCCCGTCCCAAGGCGGAGATGGTGACATCCCCCCTCCCACCCGATTGTAGGGCCCCATTTGTCCAACCAGGTAAGCCCCAATATCACCGCTTCAGTCATAGAGGGCACCACAATGAAGCGTAAGGTTTCCCAATGCTCACCCATTTCAAGTCGTATGAGTTCCATTACATGGGTCACGGGTGCCCTCCCAGAAGGGAGCCGTCCACCTGCTGGAACCTGATTGGGGTGGCCAACCGCTCTAAACCGATGCCTACCTCAGACACCACAGTCTGGCTGATGAGGCAACGGGTGCTACCCGAGTCGATCAATGCCCGGTACTCTCTCTTTTGGCCTGTTTGGGGACTTACTAACAGCACTGGGATTGCAAAGGGACACACCGGCGCACTCACCATGGGGTCTTCCTCCTGCTCCTCCGCGCTGTCATACAGCACCAGTCTGACGGTTGATGGTATCTCCTTCCCAGTCTGGGGCGTCGCTCTGTGTAGATCACCTGGCAGTTGGTGTGCTGCTCATGAACACTCCACAGCTTTCCTAAGCGTATCACTGCGTGCCGGAGAGGTGACTGGAACTGTACGTGACACCAGAACTGGACACTTCGCTGCCCGGTGCCCCGGCTGGTCACACCGAAAGCATCGAATCGACAGTCGGGAGACCGGAACTGGAGGCTTCGTGGTTGTTGCTGAGGGTTTTTGTTCCTCTTCCCTCACTCTTTCGACACCTCGGCGGGACCCAGGCACATTCTTGGGTCGTCCCCTGCTGTCCCGCAACCCCATGTCCAACTCCACGGCCACCCAAAACCACTCTTGCAGCCTGTGCGGGATACCACGAACAACGCATGCCCTGTGGAAAGCCCTGTTGAGACCCGCCTTGAAGTGTTGCACAAGCATTTGTTCTGGCCACGAGCGTAGCTTACCGGCCACCCAGTGGAATTCATGGACATAGTCCACTGCAGGCCTACCGCGCTGCTGAAGGCCCACCCCCTCAGACTCAGCCCGTTGGACCCGGGCAACGTCTTCAAACTGTGCCCGCAATGCATCCAGGAATAGGCCAATGTCTCCCAGCTCCCTGGCATGGTCACTGTACAGGTCAGTAGCCCATGCCGCGGCATCACCCTGCAATGCCACCGTAACAGCCATCACCATAGCCCATTGTGACGGATAGGCCGGGGCATACTTGTCCAAATGGCCAATAGCAAGGCTTAGGAACATAGCCAACCAGTCAGGGTGCCCGTCCTATGTCAAGTGCAGTGGTGGCGGACCCCAGACCATCCCTGGCCCCCAGGGACCCGTCTGTGGCATCAGGCCTCTTACAGCGGTCCCGTGTTGCCATGGACCCACTGCCTGCCAGCCCAAAGCACTTGCTGGCTGGGATGCCTGCCAGGTAATCCCCCCGTCTGCTGCCATCCTGGCGTCCGTCCCACTCGGTACCGTAGAGGAGGGGGGTTTCATCGCAGGAGCACTCCCCTGAGTCACACTCTGGCTGGTTGGGGCCTGGAACCGTGGACTGGCCAGCCAGAAACGGGATGGTCCTGAGCGCGCAGATAAAGTGCCGGCATGCAACCACCATCCCACGCCGCGTTCTGGTTCGGTTGCCAACCAAGGCAAGGGCTCCTGACAGTTAAACTCCCCAAACCTGTCCCACAGCATGTTCATCATTTGGCTGCCTGGTGCTGTGGAGTAGCTCCAGTCCTCCCCATCCTCATCCGTCAGTTGTCGCTCCCTCCACTCCGTTAGCAAGGGCCCTTGCTTGTGTTGAGTGTCCCTGGCCAGGGTCCGTGTGGGCCAGTGCAGGACTAAATCACCATTCCCCACCGTGGGTCTGGTCTCCTGCTTCCTGGGATCCACTTCCAGCAACCGTGGGAGGAGGGTCCCAAACCTTCAGCCTCACCACAAGCTGAGCCTCCTCCAGCTCTACCACCTCCAGAGGTGCTACAGCTCCAACTGGCTCTCCCCCATCTGCCACTGGGGCAGCCCCCTGCGTTCCCTCCACCATGTCCAGTCCAAACGCAAACAGAGAGGGAAGGAGGGTACACAACAGAAGGAAAGGAAAACAAAGGGGAACGCTGACTTACTGTCACAACCCATCCGCAGCACGAAGCACACACACACACAGCCAACAGCAGGAACGGGTGACAACCAAGGATTGCTTTATTCAGCTTCCAACAAGGATAGGAAAAAGTCAGCATTGGCAGCACCATGCTCCCAACGCTCATTTATAGTAGGCAGGCCCAGTAACTCCGCCCCCCGGCATAAACCAACATCCGCCCATGCTCCTATAACTCATCCCCTGCATGCATCCCCTGCTCCATTCTCCCCGGCATGCCACTCCACAGGAGGTAGGTATACCAGGCAACCCCCACCCCATACAGCCGCACCAGACACCCCCCATCTTAAAGCAACCCCCTCACATCCGTAAGGTCGCTGCGCCTCCCCACACCCAGGGACCCCCTGAGTCTCACCACCGGCCAGAACAAGCGGGGACCTAGCAGCGGTTACAGCAGCCGAGGGGCTGGGTCGTAAACCTTCGGTTGGCAAACCGCCCGGAATGAGCTGGCAGCCTCCCGGGGCAAGCGCGGCTGTCAGCTGGCAAGTGGTGGTGGGCAGACGGGTCCGCTGCGCTTCCAGCGTATCCATCGTGAAGCCTGCAGGCCTTGCTTCTGCAGGCCAGATGCCTGCAGATCCCGCCGGGAGACCGATCTGCGCAGGCGTGCCCAACAGCTGACAGGCAGTGGTGTGGGACCGGGCCAGCTGGAGCTCCGCCGGGGACCTTGTGTGTGTCGACCAACAGACAAGCACCGGCCGCCGGGTGAGGTGCATCGGAGGGGTCGGGCCGGCAGAGCCGGACCCCAGAAGGTGCGTCAGGAACCGGGCACGCCAGTGCTTCGTCCCCCCCCTTTGAAGTGTCAGGCCCGCGTGGCTCGACACTGTTCATACACCCCTCGGGGTTCAGACCCTTTGCTTTGTTTAAGCTCTCTGAACCTGCGCAATAAACCTTTCCTTTCCTGAAGAGCTGGTGTGAGTCTCTTCTTTCTACAACAAAGAAGTAATCCTGTAAATAATTTTAATGTTTTCCTCTAGTGCAGGCTCTTTTATGACTCAAGGACTTCAACTCCCAGAATTCCTGAGCCAGCATGGTTCAGCTTGGAAACCTCTCCCTTTCCCCTCAGCATGGCTGGCTCAGGAATTTTGGGAGTTGAAGTCCACGAGTCATAAAAAAGAGCCAAGATTGCTACCCCTGCAATAGGCTTAGGAAAGCCAATAAGGGAGCTGGGTTTTTTTTTTTTGTGGTGTTTTGTTTTGTTTTTGCAAAAAAAAGGTGCCGGAACGCTGTTCTGAGCATTCTATGAGACAAAAAGCCCTGCTCCTATGTAGCTAGGCAGCCACATCAGTAAAAGGTCTGAAGGAGCAGTGCTTTAATTGAAAAATGAGCTCTGACTGGTAGGCAGCTCACTGAACACCTTGCATGTGGAAGTTGGTTGCACAACAGCTAAATTATTAAACATATGAATATTTCTGTGATAAGGTAATCATTACTAGAAAAGGGATTAAGTATAAATTACTGATAAAAGTAGTCATCATTTAGTGACTGCCTCATTTAGCAAATGTTCAGAGTTAACAACTGATGGGAAAAATAACTGGGCAACCTATCCTTGCATTTAGAATCTTTGCAGGTTTGTAAAGCTGAATAGAGTTGTGGTATCTCTTAGCTACTGCCTTACTTAATGACCAAGTAACCAGTTCCAAATGTGGATGGTAATTGAGGATATCTGTATTGTCAAAATCCAAAGTGCAGCTATTTTCAGAATGAGTGACCAGGTAAAGTAAATCTATCTGAAAAGCTTCTCAAATGTGGAGCATTTGTTCTCAGGCAGCCAGAGCCAAGATGAGATATGATGGGAGCTGCTCTGAAGCAACCTCCAATTCATTTTCCTATCTACTGTTTTGATTCAGAGGACAACACAGCGGTGTGTTTTCAGAGGAAGGGTGAGAGAGAGAGAGAGGAAGAACAGCTGAACAGCCACCTGACCATCAAGGTAGTGGTGCATATTAATATGGAGAAATTCATCATGTTCATCAGTGAAAAAGGAAAGTGATTCGGATGTAAGGTTTTACACTTAGCCTCACAATTACCCCAGCATTACTCAGAAATTTAGAAGAGCCAAAAGAAACATCTGAGCCAAGGTTTCAGCAAGCAAGCAACTTTTATTTTGATCAAAATAGAGTTGGGTGGCCACATCTCTCTTTGTGGCTGGTAGAGAGATGAAGGCAACAACCAGGAAAGATGTCTTCCACTTTTTATACCGCTTTAGAACAAAGAGATCTGGTCTTGGTTGTTGTTGTTAGCTGCAAAGTCGTGTCCGACCCATCACAACCCTATGGACAACATTCCTCCAGGCCTTCCTGTCCTCTACCATCTGCTGGAGTCCATTTAAGCTCACGCCTACTGCTTCAGTGACTCCATCCAGCCACCTCATTCTCTGTCGTCCCCTTCTTCTATTGCCCTCAACCTTTCCCAGCATTAGGCTCTTCTCCAGTGAGTCCTTCCTTCTCATTAGGTGGCCAAAGTATTTGAGTTTTAGCTTCAGGATCTGGCCTTCTAAAGAGCAGTCAGGATTGATCTCCTCTAGGACTGACCGGTTTGGTCGCCTTGCAGTCCAAGGGACTCGCAGGAGTCTTCTCCAGCACCATAGTTCAAAGGCCTCAATTCCTTGGCACTCAGCCTTTTTTATGGTCCAGCTTTCACTGCCATACATTGCAACTGGGAAGACCATAGGCTTGACTATACGCACTTTTGTTGACAGGGTGATGTCTCTGCTTTTTAGTGTGCTGTCTTGATTTGCCATGGCTTTCCTCCCCAGGAGCAAGCGTCTTTTAATTTCTTGGCTACAGTCCCCATCTGCAGTGATCTTGGAGCCCAGGAAAATAAAATCTGTCACTACCTCCATTTCTTCCCCATCTATTTGCCAGGAATTGAGAGGGCCAGATGCCATGATCTTGGTTTTCTTAATGTTAAGTTTCAACCCAACTTTTGCACTCTCCTTCTTCACCTGCAACAAGAGGCTCTTTAGTTCTTCTTCACTTTCTGCCATTAGAGTGGTATCACCTGCATATCTTAGGTTGTTGATATTTCTTCCGGCAATCTTAATTCCAACTTTTGATTCCTCTAACCCTGCCTTTCTCATGATGTGCTCTGCATATAAGTTAAATAGGCAGGGCGACAGTATACAGCCTTGCCGGACTCCTTTCCCAATTTTGAACCAATCAGTGGTTCCGTGTCCAGTTCTCACTGTTGCTTCTTGACCCGCATATAGGTTTCTCAAGAAACAAATAAGATGGTCTGGTACTCCCATCTCTTTAAGAACTTGCCACAGTTTGTTATGATCCACACAATCAAAAGCTTTAGCATAGTCAATGAAGCAGAAGTAGATGTTTTTCTGGAACTCTCTAGCTTTCTCCATGATCCAGCGTATGTTAGCAATTTGATCTCTAGTTCCTCTGCCTCTTCGAAATCCTGCCTGTACTTCTGGTAGTTCTCGATCCACATACTGCTGAAGTCTAGCTTGTAGGATTTTAAGCATGAGAAATGAGCGCAAAGGTGCGATAGTTTGAACATTCTTTGGCACTGTCTTTCTTTGGAATTGGAATGTAAACTGATCTTTTCCAATCCTGTGGCCACTGTTGAGTTTTCCAAATTTGCTGGCAAATTGAGTTTAGCACTTTTACTGCATTGTCTTTTAAGATTTTGAATAGCTCAGCTGGAATACTGTCACCTCCACTAGCTTTGTTGTTGCTCTGCTTTTCTAAGGCCCACTTCACTTCACATTCTAGGATGTCTGGCTCGAGGTCAGTGACCACCTCATTGTGATTATCAGAGACGTTAAGCTCATTCTTGTATAGTTCTTCTGTGTAATTTTGCCACCTCTTCTTAATCTCTTCTGCCTCTGTTAGGTCCCTGCCATTTTGGTCCTTTATCATGCCCATTTTTGCATGAAACGTTCCCTTCATCTCTCCAATTTTCTTGAAAAGATCTCTGGTCCTCCCTATTCTATTGTTTTCTTCTATTTCTTTACACTCTTCATTTAAGAAGGCATTCTTATCTCTTCTAGCTATTCTCTGGAATTCTGCATTCAATTGGGCGTATCTTTCTTTTTCTCCCTTGCCTTTCGCTTCCCTCCTTTCCTCAGCTATTTGCAAAGCTTCCTCAGACAGCCATTTTGCTTTCTTGCATTTCTTTTTCTGTGGGATGGTTTTGGTTGCTACCTGTTCTACAATGTCGCGAACCTCTGTCCATAGTTCTTCAGGCACTTTGTCTATCAGATCTAATTCCTTAAATCTATTTGTCACCTCTACTGTATATTCAACAGGGATATGATTTAATTCATACCTGAGTGGCCTAGCGCTTTTCCCTACTTTCTTCAGTTTAAGCCTAAACTTTGCAAGGAGAAGCTCATGGTCTGAGCCACAGTCAGCTCCTGGTCTTGTTTTTACTGACTGTATAGAGCTTCTCCATCTTTATTTATTTTTATTACATTTATATCTCGCCCTTCTCCGAAGACTCAGGGCAGCTTACAAGCTTAGCAGTATCAGCCTGTGCCCTGCTTCATTTTGTACTCCAAGGCCAAACTTGCCTGTTATTCCAGTTATCTTTTGGCTTCCTACTTTAGCATTCCAATCCCCCATGATGATAAGGACATCATTTTTTGGTGTTAGTTCTATAAGGTGCTGTAGGGCTTCATAGAACCGGTCAATTTCATCCTCTTCAGCACTGGTGGTTGGGGCATAGACTTGGACTACTGTGATATTGAATGGTTTGCCTTGCATTCGAACTGAGATCATTCTGTCATTTTGAGGATTGTATCCCAGTATTGCTTTTCCTACTCTTTTATTGACTATGAAGGCTACTCCATTTCTTCTGAGGGATTGTTGCCCGCAGTAGTATACCTGATGGTCATCTGAATTAAATTCACCCATTCCTGTCCATTTTAGTTCGCTGATACCTAAGATGTCGATGTTCAGTCTTGTCATCTCTTGTTTGACCACGTCCAGCTTTCCTTGATTCATGGATCTTACATTCCAGGTTCCTATGGAGAAAAAATCTTTACAGCATCCGACTTTCCTTTCACCACCAGACACATCCAGAGCTGAGCGTCCTTTCGGCTTTGGCCCAGTCGCTTCATTCTTTCTGGCCCTACTAGTACTAGCCCTCTGCTCTTCCCCAGTAGCATATTGGACGCCTTCCAACCTGAGGCGCTCATCTTCCAGCGTCATATCGTTTTGCCTTTTGGTAATGTCCATAGGGTTTTCATGGCAAAGATACTGGAGTGGGTTGCCATTTCCTTCTCCAGTGGATCACGTTTTGTCAGAACTCTCGGCTATGACCTTTCTGTCTTGGGTGGCCCTGCACGGCATAGCTCATAGCTTCATTGAATTACGCAAGCCCCTTCACCACGACAAGGCAGTAATCCATGAAGGGGCTGGTCTTGGTACTCGGAACCAAAAGGTACAGAAAAATTAATTCCTACAACCCAGGCTCCACCATAACTCCTTTTCCCACTCTTCTTACCATGCTCTTTTCATGTAAGCAATCACCTGTACCTAAAGCATGAAACATTTGCTTTTATATAACTAATTTCCCAATATAAAGCACCTACAAAGCTGCTTGCACATAAACAAAGATGATTACAAAGTATCACTACTAATATCAATATTACTAACATCAACCTTAAGCATAATAAAATCCCTTCATTCCTCCCTTTTTAATATAAAAGCTGAATAGGGTTAAGGACTCTTTAAGATGGGAATATAGTCAGAAGACAAAGGTTTCAAAATCATTGCTTTTACCAGTTTATCGTTATAGATAGAAGTGGCAGCAAAGGTTGGTCTGGATAGAGTGGGTCTAACAATTCTCTAAATAAATGGGATAAGGCATGCTAAACACAACAACCCTCCTAAGGGCAAAACCACAATGAACAATATCCTTTTCCAATTATCAAACAGTCCCAAAAACCATCCTCCAACATCCAGTGCTCCTGTCCATGTCTGGACAGGGACATGAGCCAACTTTTGCATTTTGTCAGTGACGTCTTTGACATATTCCTTATGTGTAATGTCGGACTGGGGTCTAATAATACAATTTAGGGCCACAATGATGAAATAGAGGACCCATTTGGTAGGACAGTCCTTTTCTTTCCAAGTCAAATGAAAATAAGAAGTGATATTCTCTCAAGCTTCACATTTAAAAATGAAACAATTCCTTTGGGCCAGATCAATTTTTTTAAAAAGTGCCTTTGATACTGAGGGAATCTCAGTTGTGGTTTCCAGTTCAGGAAGATCAACTTGGACCCATATTTGTATCTGGTTCAATTGATAGCAAGTTCAAATGATGCTGAAAAATCCATTGGTCTGGTTATCTTGA
This sequence comes from Daboia siamensis, assembly GCA_024449315.1. NCBI lineage: Eukaryota > Metazoa > Chordata > Lepidosauria > Squamata > Viperidae > Daboia > Daboia siamensis. The sequence continues at coordinate 92,913 of JAKJMR010016049.1, forward strand.
AGCACACCGGGTTGCAGAAATCCTTTGATTATGCCAGGTTTGGTAGGATGTGCAAACATATTTGGCATTTAATGAGTAGGCCTGTCTCCACACTTAGTCCATTTAGCTTGATTATAGTCAATAGCTTTACATCCATTAAAAAAAGATTCTGGCACCTGTCCATAAGTCTGGTGTTATTCTTCCCCAAAAGGTAATGTCTGTATGTTCCTCCATATGTCCAGATTTAAAGTTGTTGGTAAAGCTGGGATAAGGCATGATAAACACAAGAACCAGAAACACGATTTCCAGGATAGTCCAATCCATTGAGCTTTTTCTCGTATGTAGATGGAAACAGTTCAACAGGTGTGGCAGGTTGAAATTTCATTTGCAGGCCATCCAGCTGCGGAGCTTGTCACTGGAGAGGGAATGATGGGACTTTCCATGGACTCATGCCTTGATTCCTTAAATCAGGAGGACTTGGCATGGTTGAGACCACTCAGGACTGGTATTTCTAGGTGACAGTTCTTTTCACCTGAACCCACTCTCCAGGAACAACAATGGGCGGACTTCCGGGTGGCAAGGCGCCGCCGAAGACAGTTGTTTTCAGGCTGTCCGCTCCGCGTCTTTGTAGAACCGCCGAAAACAGTGCCGATCAGCTGTTTTGGCGGTTTGGAAGCCCCCTCCTCGGGAGAAGAGGAGGGGGTGAGTACCCAGGTAGGGGTAGAGCTCTCCGGGGCCGCCAGAGCTTAAAGTTCTGGCGGCTGAAGGATCGAACCCCCCCCGAAGCCTGGGTTGCTCCGGGCTGCGCAGCGTTTCTGCTCCGTGCTTTTAGGAGCAGAACAAGGCGTTCGCAACCATCCCTGCTTACAGGAAAGGACTTTGGAAAATGAGAAAGCAGGCAGAGCGATGCAGGAGAATAAGGTGCAAGTGGACTTTTGATCTTTGGCTCAATTTACATTGAAGACCTTGAAAGTGAAAGTGCGTAGTAAGTAACAGTGGGGGAAAATGGCGGCTAAATCTTCCAAACTTATTAGAAGTGCCGGGGCTTCCCCCCTGCAGCAGTCTTCGTTGCAAGCTTCAGTGCCCCCTGCACCTTCACCTTCGCCTGTTTTGACAGTTAAAGTTTTGCAAGATGCTTTGGAAAAGCATTCACAGCAAATAGCTGAGATTATAGATGAAAAGTTGGATGAGAAGCTGACAGAAAAACTAGCTGAAGTTATGGATGAAAAGCTGGATGAGAAGTTAACAGAAATAAGGGCGGACATCTTGCTTGCATTTCAAGGCATGGCAATATGTATCGAGCGCTTGGATGAAAGAGTGGAAGATCTCAGCCAAAATAATATTAAATTAGATGCAAAGATATTAGAGACTGAGAATCTGGTGGATAAAATTGATAGTGATTTGACATTGGTGCAGTACCATGAAATGGAGTTTGCTGTGAGAATCAGAGGCCTGAAAGAGAATCCTAAAGAAGATTTGAAGAAAATAGTCTCTGAGGCTTTGGAAGAGGTGTTGGGACGGCCAGCAGATGGAATTGCAGAAGATATAGATAAAATCTTCCGTGTCAATTCGTGGATTGCAAGACAAAGGAAATTACCTAGAGATGTGGTTGTTTATTTTACAATGAGAGCAATTAGGAATGAAGTTATTCAAGTTTCTTACAATACTAAGCTTGTAATTGCAGAGCAAGAAGTTCTGGTTTTAAAAGAGATCCCTCCAAGAATTTTAAGGAGAAGAAAGGAGTTTGCTTTTTTGGCACAAGAGCTTAAGCGACGCGATATCAAGTTTAGATGGGAGATCCCAGTGGGCATGGTGGTGATGTATGAAGGCATGAGACACCGTCTTGTTACAGAGATGCAGGCACGTGATTTTTATAGTAATGTTTTAAAAGCAACCCCCATACCACTTTTGGAATCTACAAAGAAGAATGGTGAGGGAAAGCCTCAAGGTGCTGAAGGAACAACACAGACAGATGAGAAAGCAACAAGAGTGGATAAAATTTCAGCAGTATCGGAAGAAGCAAGAGACCAGAGGATTACGCGTGCTGCTTCGAGACGAATGACACGTGAGCAAGAACAGGATCAGCAGAAAGTTGTGGAACCTCCAAAGTGTACCTATAGCGAAGCTGTGGGAGGGGCGCTGCCTAAGAATGTTAAGGGGATCCTGGAAGACGCGCTCCAAAAGCTTCGGGTCGCTAAAGATGGCGACTAAGTTTTTAACTTGGAATGTCAATGGATTAAATTCACCACAGAAGAGAAAGAAAATTTTTCAATACTTAAAACAATTTAAGACTGATGTTATAAGGGGGTGTTGGGGCAAATAGCTCCCAATGCTGACTTTGTAAGC
>JAKJMR010016050.1:0-12174 GCA_024449315.1 Daboia siamensis
TTTTTGGTTCCTATGCTATGGTCAATATTCCTTTAGCCCAAAGAAAGAAAGGGGGTCCTGCAGCAAAAAGGATGAGATTTATGGGTATTGACGATAATTCAAAATGGAGCAAATACATTGACTCTCATCATGTTATTGTGGTTTCACAATCTGCTACTTTTGAGGAAGATGCTGACTGGTCCAGGATTCATTCTAATGATCCTGGAGTTTATTTTCCTAGAGATGATGTTGCTGATGCCACACAACCTGATGGTCAAGATTCACAGGAGGTTGTCCCTTCCACGAGTTCTTCTCAACCTACTGTTCCGTCTTCGCAAGCCGTCGATGTTGCTGCCGGCGACGATGATGAAGACGAGGACGACATGGAAGAAGAATGGACGGTTGGTCCGAGACGTTCCAAGAGGACCACAAAGGGAATCCCTCCAAAACGTTATTCGTGGCAAGTAACGAAAACTCCTGTACCTTTGATTTGTAATGTTACACTTCCACCTGAGAAGTTCACACAGATCAAACATCTTCCAGAGGCAGAACAAGATAAATGGTTTGAGGCAATGCAGGCTGAAATGGACAGTCTAAAGAAACTCCAAGTGTTTACACCTGCAAGCCCTCCTGCAAACAAGAAAATTATTGGCACTCGATGGGTCTACAGGATCAAAAAGAAGCCAAATGGTGAGTCGTTGTACAAGGCCAGACTCGTAGCCCAGGGTTTCGCTCAACGTTATCCTGAGGACTATACAAATACATACTCACCCACAGTGCGGACTGAGAGTGTGAAAATTGCATTAGCCACTGCAACTATCCTTGGCCTAGAGGTTTTTCAGTTCGACGTTGAAACGGCTTATCTACACGCTGATCTTGACGAGGACATCTACGTGAAAGGTCCTCCAGGTTTTCGACAGCAAGAAGGGGATACCTGGTTTCTACACAAAAGTCTTTATGGTCTGAAACAGTCTGGTTTAATGTGGTACTTATGTCTTTCTGACAAACTAAATTCAATGGGCTTTATTAAGTCCGAAACAGATGAATGCGTGTTTACTAAAAGATCCGGTAATAGGTATGAGATAATTCTTGTTTATGTCGATGATATTGTTTATATTGGTCCAAATAAGCAGATGAGTGAGGTTTTTGCTAAAGCTTTACAAAAGTTTTTCACATTGAAGTCTTTAGGATGTATCAACACTTATTTAGGTGTTCAAATTGTCAAAACTCAGAAGGGGTTTAGTCTCACACTAGAAGAAAAGATTGAACAACTGTTACATCACTGCAACATGGAGGATGCTAAGCCTGTGAGTATACCCATGCAAACCGATTTTCACAATTTGGCACATGAACCAAGTCCTGAGTTCGAAGATCAAACACTATATCGCTCAGTCATTGGGTCGCTGCTATATATTAGTTGTTGGACGAGACCCGACACTGCACTTAGTGTTAATCTTTTATCACGACATGTAGACAAGGCAAAACAGTTTCATTGGACATGTGTTAAAAAGTTATTGAGGTATCTAAAACACACAAAATACATGAAGTTGTTGTTGGAACCAACACATACTGACTATGCAGAGTTATGTTGTTATGCAGATTCAGATTGGGCAAGTGATAAGAAATCACATAAAAGCACTTCAGGTTACATGATGTTCTTAAATGGATGTCCTGTTTACTGGCATGTGCGTAAACAGAATTTTGTTTCTTGTTCTTCTACAGAAGCTGAGTATGCTTGTGTGTCTGATGCATGCAATTCTTTAACCTGGTTTGATGCTTTAATCACAGATATCTGGACACATCCGATTCGACTGATCACTGTGATGGAAGATAATGAATCTGTGGTTTATATTTCTGAAACACGTTTTACAGGTTCAAGGTCCAGACACATTGACATCCGATATCAAAACATAAGGCAACTGGTTAAACAAGGTTTTGTGTCATTACAGTATGTGCCTACACGTGATCAAATTGCTGATATGCTGAACAAACCACTTCCTACAGCCCAGCATGAGTATCTGTGTGAGAAGATGTGCCTTACTTGAGTCTTCACTTTGCTGACGAAAGAAGGGAAATGTTTTTGTTTGTTCGTCAGAAAAGTTCAGTTCTAACTGTACATTTCCCCTGCTCTCTGCACCTGTTGTAATAACTTATCTGGTAACCATAGTAAATCTCATATGTTATGGTTTCAGACTGTTTTGTGCGCATGTCTAGAAAAAGTTTCTCAGTTATTTCTTTATTGTCTTTCACTTTGCTGTTACTGTCTGTTACATTAGGATGTAGTCAGCTAGCTCTCTTTATAATATATTTTAGTTTTTATATTTTTGTAATTAAAAGGTATTTAGTAAGATTATGCGTCATGTTTTATTTCCTTCCTTCATGCACATCATGCATTCTCTGAAGCACGGTCCTTCACCCTCTACTAAGGTGATTTTTACCTTATCAAGGAGACCCTATACTATTCCAGACAAATGGTTGTCCAATCTGTCCATTCTGAAAGTCTAATACTAAATAAGGAACTGGTGGGAATTCTTGCCCTTGTAGAAGCAAATGGAGCTCCAACAGATCAGGGAGGGACCTTCTGTGAATATGCTTCATCTGGCATTTTTCATTCCAAAGCCATATTTTTAAGCATCTGCCTGACAATGGAGAACTAAAATTATATGGTTCCAGCAGCATTGCACATTTTGTCTGCTTCGGGTTTCATACATCTTCTACACTATTCTTTCTCAAACTGGGCAATGTTAAGATGTGTGGACTTTAATTCCCAGAATTTCCTAGCCAGTAATTCAACACCTAATACATTTTCTGGTAATTGAAGTCCGTATCTTAAAACATGTTCTGGAAGTTGAAATCTATAGATTTTAAAACATCTTCCAGGATTGAAGTCCGCACGTCTTAAAGCTGCCAAGTTTGAGAAATATTATTCTACATGCTACCTATGCATGTAGCACATCGGCAATGGATAAAGGTAAAGGTAAAGGTTCTCCCGCACATGCGTGCTAGTCGTTTCCGACTCTAGGGGCCGGTGCTCATCTCTGTTTCAAAGCCGAAGAGCCAGCGCTTGTCCGAGGACTTCTCTGTGGTCATGTGGCCGACATGACTAGACGCCAAAGGCGCACGGAACGCTGTTACCTTCCCACCATAGTGGTCCCTATTTTTCTACTTGCATTTTTATGTGCTTTCGAACTGCTAGGTTGGCAGAAGCTGGGACAAGTAACAGGCACTCACTCTGTTATGCGGCACTCGGGATTCGACCCGCCAAACTGCCGACCTTCTGATCGACAAGCTCAGTGTCCTAACCCACTGAGCCACCGCGTCCCTTAATCGGCAATGGATTCTGCAGGCTAATTTGCATGGAAAAGCCAACCTGGGGGAATCTTGGGATTTTACCTCCATACCATGAAGCATAAAATGCTTCTGAATACATGCCCTCTGTATAAGCATTTAGGCTTGTTCTCCTACATCTGTGCCAAAATATTTGCTCTCTTACCTCAACAATGGCATTCAAGGAAGTGTCAGCACCAATACTTAAGTCAGTGCCTGGGACATTATTGCTGATAGTGGCAGGCAAGACACAAATTGGGATGCAAAATTCCTCATAGTGGGCCCGGGCTTCAGCTAGTATCAAGCAGCTCTCAAAGGCCTGAAGCAGTGGGACAAGGAATGATAAGCAAGATACTAAGGCCAAATCTGGATACTTATTAAGTATTCTACTGGTGACTGCTTGTGTGTCGCAGTGAAAAGTTTGACCAGCCAGGGCTGCAAATCCCACAGCGCTACTGATTTAAGGAATGAGACAGGTTGACTTTATTGTCAACTTAAATACAGAATGTTGGATTTGCATTGGTGCAGAAGATCAGTAGGAGTTAGTAGAAAATTGACAAAAGCAAGAAAGAGATTAAAGTACAGAGGAGAGACCACTGGTGATTAAAGTGTATTTTTGCATTCTAAACATCAGGAAGAAGTCGACATTGGCTTCACTGATTTATACTTTGCTTTTCTCTTAAACTGGATTAGGATTAGGCCAATAACCCAAAGATGATGCCTAAAGCCAGATACCGTTCAACTAGCCAATTGTTCATGGTCACCACCAATATTATCCCACACTACTTCGGCACCATTTACAAGGCCAAAGAGGACAGAAAGATATCAATTGTTTCATTTTGAGCTTGGGAGGAGGCAGAACCATGTCAAAGATAAGCATTTATGAGAAGATTCTCCTTTCACTTTTGGTCAGGCAATGAGAGGCTAGCTTCTCTTTTCAAAATCAATAGGTATTTGAAAGCAAAAGAATAGCAGTATTTTTCATAATACATCCATCACTCATGTGTATTGTTTGTATTTATGTAAAGTTGAATACGTGTCTTTCATACCCGCAGGGCTTTCACTGCATTTCAATCTGAACCTGAAGGGTTAATGTAAATTTTACATTAAGGAAATTCACATTTCCACTGTAATGATCTGCTAATTTTGTGCAGCAAATGCTTTCAGTCTTTTCTGATAGGAATCTTTCTTATTTCTGCATAACTCCTGGGGATGTAGGGAGCAAACATTTCATCCTTCCCAAATAATAGTTACAACTGAATAATAGCAACAACTAACACTGTTTTGGCTGGTTTTAATAAAAGGTATTGCCAAATTAAAATGGTGTTTTTCAAGATTGTGTGGGTTACTGTGTTATTTCTTTCACTCCACTCAAAACCCTTTACTCTGAAAAAAATAAAATAAAAAGTTTTCTGTTCCCCTGAACGTAGAAATATTAGTTGACATTTTTAGCTTCTTGCAGAGAGCCAGTGACTATCATTCATCAGTCATGGCAGCTATAAGCAAAGGTCCTCAGCTTCTGGGCAGGTTGAAGGAAAGAGCTCAGGTTTTTTATGTTTGCCACCCTGAAAACCATCTGCATGCAGAAAGGGTAAAGAGAAAGGAGCAACATAGCCACTTTCCTGAATGTATTCTTTTCTCACCCATAGGAAAGTGTTCAACGTGCAGGGTAACTACTGAAATCTAAAGTGGGTTTTTTTGGGGGGGAGGGGGAATATTTAGCCACCCTAAGCAAAAGAAGAAGATAATTCAGTGCAGCTCATGTTTGTTAGGCTGGGCTTCTGGGAAATGCCCGATTACAGACATGGGACAATGTTAGCGGGGCTGATAGTTTTACATTGCACAATATGTAGGTTTCTTTGCCTTGATATACAGGTAGTCCTCACTCAAATTCCACTGGTTCATCTACTATTCTCCCTGAGTCCTTCGGGAGAAGGGCGGTATATAAATATAATAAAATAAAATAAAATAAATAAATAAAATATTTAAAATCAGGATGGTGATGAACAAGGGGGACTTATGATGAGACCTCCCAGCTGCAGCCACTGCAGCATCTCCATAGTTGTGATTGTGATTGGTTCACAATTAAGATGTGGTAGCATCCTGAGGTCACAGGATCACAATTTGCAACCCTTACTGCTGACTTCCAATAAGCAAAGTCAATGGGCAACTGGGACGGCAGGAACTGTCATCATAGGTCAAGGTAATCATATGACATCACAACATATGACCATATCTCTTAGCAACAGAGTTCCTGGTTTTAATTACCATTTTAAGCAAAGACTTACCCAAATAGCTCTTGTTTCAGAAAAAGTGAAATCTGATATAAACAAGCATGCATGGTTGGTCTTCAGAAGGGAGAATTTTTAAAAGTTGATTGGAAACCCCATATCATGGCACCTTTATGTAGTACACAGCTTATACACCAATTTGTTTGTGTTCAGAATACCCATTGTCACTTTCTGAGTCATCTCTTACAAGGAGTGTAAGAGCCTTACAATCCCTTTAAAGGAGACACAGGGGTATTTTCAGGCTGTGTTATCTCGGCTGCATTATCTGTATCCTTTTGCAGCTGCCTAATGATCATCTGATGTTTTTCAGTCCATATATGATATCATTAACATTGATGGTGTTACCTAGTTTGGATAATGAAAGGTCTACAAGAAAACAACCAAGGTCAGAGAGCACCAAGGGTCCCTCATTTCAATCCTGAGCTACAAATATTCTCTTTTATTAATACCATATATGGTAGCCCTAGCACTTAATCTTAAATATATAAACACAAACACACATTTAAACAGCCTTATTTCCAAGAAGTATAGAATTTGTCCTGTTCACATACTCGCAAGCTATTAGCAGGATATAGTTAAAAGGCAGTCAAAAAGGAATCTGCTATCTTCCCAAGATAATCAGGTGCTATTTTAATCCACAAAAAAAGAGAAATCTAACTGGATAATCTACTACAAATTATACAAGATACAATTCCTAGAGCACAACACGACCATTAAACAGAACTTGACAATAAATCAAGGGAGGGGGGGAAAGTCTATAAATTCCATTGCTGGAATTTTATGGAAAATTATTTATATTCCCATGCATTTTCACCAATATTGGGGGAATCGCAAAGAACATAGATTTGATCCAATACATACTTGGATTTCCAAAATTTTTTGACAAAATCCTTCTTCAAAAATACTTGATGAAGCTTACCAACATGGAGAAATATTAAAAATTTGGAGGTTGTGGTGGGAAAGAAACGTATTTTCCTCTCATAGTTTAGAATTAGGGTAAACTATTGGCATAGGTACAGAAGATTGAAGACATTAAAAAGTTTTCATGCTAAATGTATGGGACTGACTTCCTAAAATGTTAATGACTATTGGTTTGGACTGTTTATAAAATTCTTAAGTTTGTTGATGATTGACTGTTGAGGTTGGGAGACACAATGGAAGCAAATGGTTTCATGTTAAGATAAATAAGCAACTTATACTAATAGAAAATTATAGAAAAGTGATCAAAAATTAATCTGTCCATAAAATTCCTCTTAGACCTAAGTTTATACAGTCTCATATACTCATTTTGGTCTAATGATTAAGGCCCTAGGCTAAACCAGGCACCCAGCAGGGGTGTCAAACTGCTGGCCCATGGGCCGGATGTGTCATGGTGAAACTGCACCCCCCCCCCATTCCAGCAATGGGAAAAAAGTTGCAATACGTCATGAGATGTCACCTGACATTGCGAGTGTGACACCCCTGCCTTAAAGCCTGCTGGATGATTTAGGACCAATGACTAGGAGACTGAGGGTTCTAGTCCCACCTTAAAGCCAGCTGGATGACTTTGAGCCAGTCACTCACTCTCGCAGCCCAACCCCCTCACATAGTTGTTATTGTGGGAAAATTGGAGAAGAGTATTAAGTACATTTGCTGCCTTACATTATTTACAAAAACAATAAAGGTGGGATAAAAATAAATACATAGAAGCCCTACATTATTAATTTTGATTACCAATGGTCAGAACCCTACATATAACCTTTTACAGCAATTTACTGAAATACTATGGATTTTTCTCAATTTAGAAAAAACAACATACTGTACATTCTTTGGAAAACTCTAAAATGGCTTGAATAAGAACGTGAATGATTTTGTGTCAGTCATTCTCTCTCAGTCTAAACAACCTCATAGATTTGTTGATGTGGATGAAATAGGAAGCAGGATATAACAGAGCAGAATACAATAACAATAATATTAAACCTGGAAATATTGCAGTAGAATTTGGGGACAAAGTCATTCCTATGTTTTTTTAAAAAATTTCTTCTCCACACCAGCTCTTCATTTAGGAGGGCTGAGATTTTTCATTACACAAAATATACAAATTCACATGTGATGCAAGTAAAGGATAAATTCAAATCTGAATCCCAAGCCTTCGTGGTTGCAAATAATAACAGAAGATCAATATGGGTGTATTTCGAAAAAGATCGCTTAGATATTGCTGGGATAACAAATTCAATCAACAAGCAAAACAAGCAAAGAAACAAAATCAGTAATGATGCTTCCTTGGCACTGAATATGATTTGTGATTTTAATATGGAGCAATTATTTTGGTAGAAGAGAACCAAGAACTACCATCTAGTCAATAGAATTAAAGGAAAATCCACAAGTGTAATTATGATCAGTTAAGACAGACAAGAAAATTGGTAAAAGAGAGAAGGACAGTAAGAAGCATGCAGGAAATACTCTCCCCCCCCCCCACTATGAAAATGGCAGTGGAGAATCTTTTGTATCAGAACTAGAATCAAGGTTCCCACAATCTTTACTATAATTAACAGGGGTAGGTTAAAAAAAAATCAAGATGGCAGCCACAGTAATACTTTAAGCCCCTCCCCTAAAAAGGGCTTGGCTTTAATTGTGCAGTTATGGCCACCATCTTCACTTTTTGACCCATCTTAATTTTTTTTACTCCTCTCCCTGTAAATACATTGTCAAGTGATTATTTAAACTGCTGTCAGGTGTTTTTTGCCATGGCTTTGGGAAAAAAAAAAAGCCATGGCAAATCTAGACAGCACACTAAAAAGCAGAGACATCACCCTGTCAACAAAAGTGCGTATAGTCAAGGCTATGGTCTTCCCAGTTGCAATGTATGGCAGTGAAAGTTGGACCATAAAAAAGGCTGAGCGCCAAAGAATTGAGGCCTTTGAACTATGGTGCTGGAGAAGAGTCCTGCGAGTCCCTTGGACTGCAAGCCGATCAAACTGGTCAGTCCTAGAGGAGATCAACCTTGACTGCTCTTTAGAAGGCCAGATCCTGAAGATGAAACTCAAATACTTTGGCCACCTAATGAGAAGGAAGGACTCACTGGAGAAGAGCCTAATGCTGGGAAAGATTGAGGGCAAGAGAAGAAGGGGACGACAGAGAATGAGGTGGCTGGATGGAGTCACTGAAGCAGTAGGCGTGAGCTTAGATGGACTCCAGAAGATGGTAGAGGACAGGAAGGCCTGGAGGAACATTGTCTATAGGGTTGCAATGGGTCGAACACAACTTCGCAACTAACATCAACAACAGGTGTTTTGCTTCAGGCAATATTTTTCTGAGTTTTTGTTTGTCCTTGTCAGCTACAGCCTAAAAAAGCTTAAATCACAACCAAACTTTCAACTATCATGAGATTCTTAAAAAAAAAAATGTGTGTCATGTAAAAGGCACTGTCTCTAAAAAAGAGAAGAATCAACAGAATCTGTGAACTGAGGCTTAAATGCCAAATGGAATTATTGTCTCCTAGAACATTTATCTCCAAAGGTCCATGCTAAATCATGCCCAAAATATTCCATGCAAAGAATTGCTTCGTGCATAACAGCTGGTTTCAGGAGAAACCAGACAGAAAAATAGATGTGAACAAAGGTGTCTGGTTTGATCCAAGGAGAGGCCAAGGAAGGGAAAAAGGAAGACATTAGACAGCCAATTTGGTCTAGTGGTAAAGGCACAAGGCTAGAAACTGGGAGATTGTGAGTTTTAGTTGCACCTTAGTCAGGAAAGCGAGTTTGGTGACCTTGGACGAATCACCAGGCAACCATGAGTTCTAGTTTCACCCTAGACTTGAAAGCCAGCTAAGCGATTTTGTGCCAATCACCAGGAAATTGTGAGCTCTGCCTTAGACATGACAGCTAGCCAGGTGACTTTGAGCTAGTCTCTCTCTCAGCCCAACCCATCTCATGGAGTTATTCAAGGGAAAATAGGAGGAAGAAATATTAGATATGCTTGCCACCTTACGTTGCTTATAACAAATTATAAAGGGGGAAGGTAAATAAATAAATAAAAAGTAGCAGCTAAGGGGAGGAAGGTGTTGCAGTGGAAAACTGGAGGGCTGGGCAGGATGATGGGACCTGCCTCAATGGCCAAGAGGACACAGGGAAATAAAGAGTTGAGAAGATGGGAAATGGCAAGATATGTTTCATCGGGAGGCATAATGATGGAAGATGCAGTGAAGTTCACCAGCACTAACCTATTCACCCCATTGAGATTTGTTTCTCCCAGACCTTAAACAAACAAAGCATTCTGGCTCTCAGTTCTTCCCAACTGTGAAGTGAAACACTTTGTCACAACCTTTGGAATTTGATGGCTTGTTTCTGGTTTGAAACAAAACATTTTTCCCATTCCATGCACACCCCTGCTTGTGGAGCACCAGTCAGTTATAAACAATTAGTTATAAAACATGGAGGGATTTCTTGTTCTGGGATTGTGTTTCATCAATATTCTGCTTTATGTTTTACAAGCCTGTGAGACAATAATATTAAAAACTCATTTTATTACATTTATAGGATGCAACAATCTTCAAAGTTGCATTGGAAACTTAAGGAAAGCAAACCAGATTTTTTTTTTCTATCTTCACACACAACTAGAGATTTTGCTACACTAAAACCATTTTACATACTATGGTGATCATTCACTCTTAGATACCGAATCATCTTCCAGTTTTTTAAGATCTCAGCAGGAGGCAGCAGCTAGCCAGCCTTTGCTCAATCCAAAAAAGTAATTAAGAGTTTTATATCAGAGTTAATATGAATGGGAGAATACCAGGACATTTCAGGGATAGAGTTTAGGCTTGAAACATGAAAAAAGTATATCAGAAAAAAGCAAAGGGAAACAAATTCCACACTGCTGGAAAAAAAAATGCTTGTATAACCATTGAAAAATTGTGTTTTTGCAGGTTGTCTTTGTTTCTAACAAACTGTATCTGTATTTTTATTTTGTTTTAAGAAGTAGCTTCACTGAAATCATATGTTGGATCAAACACTGGGTGTGCACTTTTTATGAACAAATAAATAAAATATTTTCACATTTTCTGAATCTGGTCAAACTGCCTGTGTGTGTGCACAGGTGTGTACATGCCTGTGTATGCCTGTATGGATATGAGTTGCGTGCATGTGATTTTAAGTGTACGTCTGGTTATATGGTGCAATCTTGTTTCCTAGCATTCTGGTCCAAAACAAACTCCAGTGTTAGGTCTGTATCAACAGACAGGGATGGTTATATTAGTAAACCACAAAGGAGGAAGGAAGGAAGGAAGGAAGGAAGGAAGGAAGGAAGAAAGGAAGGAAGGAAGGAAGGAAGGAAGGAAGGAAGGAAGGAAGGAAGGAAGGAAGGAAGGAAGGAAGGAAGGAAGGAAGGAAGGAAGGAAGGAAGGAAGGAAAAACTTACATCAGTGATAGTGTTCAGAGCAGTATCTGCACCAATGCTGAAATCAGAACCGGGTACATTGTTGGATACAGTTGCAGGAACCATAACCATGGGAATACAGAATGCTTCATATTTCTCCCGGGCTGAAGAAAGCTCCAAGAGTCCCAGGTATGCCTAATGGTCACATATAGCAATTATGTAAAATTAAATGGAAGGAAAACAAAACTTGGATTGCAGCAACAGATAATGCAATGCAGGTGGGGATTTACAGCCAGGCTGACTCTCTATAGACACACACAGATGCTGGTGACAGATGGTACAGTAGCGATCTATTTCAGGGTATCAGAGGTGATTTGAAAGAGGGATCACGGCTCATGAGTATAAGTTATCCTGCCTTTTATCTCTGTTAATCAGTCTTTTGGCACTTTTTCAAAACTTGGTTTGACTTCAGGCAGGCGTTCCTTGTAAAAGGAAAGCAGTGCCGTGCACCATGAGAAGGGATGCCTTTTTCAATCTTTTTCCCATCTCTTAATATTTACTGTCCATCTACATTAGAGAGTCACCAGGAAGACCTGAGCAATATATAAAGAATGATATATGTTACAATATTTAACAAAAACAAAAACAAAAACAAGGAAACGCAAACAGCTTAAAAACTTTCAGGGTAAATACTAAACATTTCTTCAAGTTCAATTGCAGAATATATAATAGTAGAGAAAAAGTAAATCTTACTCTCTCTTATTAGCTGCATTTATACACTGTACATTAGTTTAAACCATGAATGCCAAATTGCCAGCAAGGATTTAGAAGATGGGGGTAAACAAAATTATGTACCTCAAAGCCACCAATGACAAGCAGGGCACTGATGTTATGAGCACGCACGTGCTCTGCAATCTTCTCCAAATATTTTCCAGGGAGTGTACTACAATACATTTTTAAAATAACACACAATCAGGAGTGTATGTGCGGTAAAATTAAATATACATTTAATTTTTCATCTCGTTTAATTGTGCTCACCTGGGGCACAGATATGCATTGCAATGGATACAATTGGTTTTAAAATTATTCTAAAAAGCTTTTGTTTTATCTGTAGTATATGTATATATTTTAAAACTGTAAGTCACCCAGTCATGGATTGAGATGGGCAGCTACAGAAAGGAAGGGAGGGAGGGAGGGAGGGAGGGAGGGAGGGAGGGAGGGA
>JAKJMR010016053.1:0-16388 GCA_024449315.1 Daboia siamensis
ATCTGCTTCAATTAACTCTGCTGTAATTGTATTCTTGACATAAATAACCACTCCATTTTTCTTATTCATTGCAGAAGCAATAAATTGTGTGCCCAATCTTGAATTTAATAAATACTTTTGGTCCATAACTCTAATATGTGTTTCTTGTAAGCAAATAACATCAGTCTTAAATTGTTTTAAATATTGAACAATTTTCTTTCTCTTCTGTGGTGAATTTAAACCATTGACATTCCAAGTTAGAAGCTTAGTTGCCATCTTTAGCAACCCGAAGCTTTTGGAGCGCGTCTTCCAGGATCCGCTTAACATTCTTAGGCCGCGCCCCTCACACAGCTTCGCTATAGGTATGCTTTGGAGGTTCCATAGCTTTCTGCTGGTCCTGTTCTTGCTCATGTCTCATTCGTCTCAAAGCAGCACGCGTAATCCTCTGGTCTCTTGCTTCTTCCGATACTGCTGAGATTTGATCCACTCCTGTAGCTTTCTCATCTGTCTGTGTTGTTTCTTCAGCACCTTGAGGCTTTCCCTCACCATTCTTCTTTGTAGATTCCAAAAGTGGTATGGGGGTTGCTTTTAAAACATTACTATAAAAATCACGTGCTTGCATCACTGTAATAAGACGATATCTCATGCCTTCATGCATCACCACCATGCCCACTGGGATCTCCCATCTGAACTTGATATCGTGTCGCTTGAGTTCTTGTGCTAGAAAAGCAAACTCCTTTCTTCTCCTTAAAATTTTTGGAGGGATCTCTTTTAAAACCAGAACTTCTTGCTCTGCAATTACAAGCTTAGTATTGTAAGAAGCTTGAATAACTTCATTCCTAATTGCTCTCTTTGTAAAATAAACAACCACATCTCTAGGTAATTTCCTTTGTCTTGCAATCCACGAATTGACACGAAAGATTTTATCTATGTCTCCTGCAATTCCATCTGCTGGCCGTCCCAGCACCTCTTCCAGAGCCTCAGAGACTATTTCCTTCAGATCTTCTTTAGGATTCTCTTTCAGGCCTCTGATTCTAACAGCAAACTCCATCTCATGGTACTGCACCAATATCAAATCACTATCAATTTTATCCACCACATTCTCAGTCTCTAACATCTTTGCATCTAATTTAATATTATTTTGGCTGAGATCTTCCACTCTTTCATCCAAGCGTTCGATACATATTGCCATACCTTGAAATGCAAGCAAGATGTCCACCCTTATTTCTGTTAACTTCTCATCCAGCTTTTCATCCATAACTTCAACTAGTTTTTCTGTTAACTTCTCATCCAGCTTTTCATCTATAATCTCAGCTATTTGCTGTAAATGCTTTTCCAAAGCATTTTGCAAAACCTTAACTGTCAGAGCAGGCGAAGGTGAAGGTGCAGGGGGCACTAAAGCTTGCAACGAAGACTGATGCAGGGGGGAAGCCCCCGCACTTCTAGTAAGTTTGGACGATTTAGCTGCCATTTTCCCCCACTGTTACTTACTGCGCACTTTCACTTTCAAAGTCTTCAAAGTCAATTGAGCCAAAGATCAAAAGTCCACTTTCACCTTAATCTCCTGCTCTATCCCTACCTGGGTACTCACCCCTTCCTCTTCTCCTGAGGAGGGGGCTTCCGAACCACCGAAACAGCTGATCGGCACTGTTTTCGGCGGTTCTACAAAGCCGCGGAGCGGACAGCCCGAAAACAGCTGTCTTCGGCGGCGCCTTGCCACCCGGAAGTCTTCCGATGATACTGAAATTTGATCCACTCCTGTAACTTTCTGAAATTCTCCATCTCTCATCTGCGTAGCTCCTTTAGCACCTTGTGCATTCTTACTTTGTGATTGAGGCTCTCCCTCACCATTCTTCTTTTTAGATTCCAAAAATGGTATGGGGACTGCCTTTAAAACATTAGTATAAAAATCACGTGCCTGTAACACTGTAAAGAGACGATGTCTCGTGCCTGCATACATCATCACCATACCCACTGGTATCTCCCATCTGAACTGGATATCCCGTCTTCTTAATTCTTCTGCCAGAAAAGCAAACTCCTTCCTTCTCCTTAAGATTCTTGGAGGGATCTCTTTTAAAATTAAAACTTCTTGTTCAGCAATTGCGAATTTATTATTGTAAAAAGCTTGAATAACCTCATTTCTGATTGCTCTCTTTGTAAAGTAAACCACCACATCTCTGGGTAATTTCCTTTGTCTTGCAATCCACAAATTAACGCGAAATATTTTGTCTATGTCCTCCATAATTTCTTCTGCTGAGCGCTCCAAAACACCTTCCAAAGCCTCTGAAACTATTTTTTTTCAAATTTTCCTTAGAATCCTCTTTTAAACCTCTAATTCTCACAGCGAACTCCATCTCCCTATATTCTACCAAGGTCAAATCATCATCAATCTTATCCACCACATTTTCAGTCTCTGTCATTTTTGCATCTAATCTGATATTATTTTGGCTGAGATCTTCCACTCTCTCGTCCAGACGCTCTATACAAACAGCCATGCCTTGAAATGCAAGTAAGATGTCTGCCCTCATTTCTGTAAGCTTCTCCTCCATAAGTTCATCTAATTGTTGAGATTGCTTTTTCAAAGCCTCTTGCAAAACATCCTGCAGATCTTTCACTGTTAAAGCTGGTGCAGGTGCAGGTGCAGGGGGGGGGGGGCATTAAAGCTTGTAGCGAAGATTGCTGCACCGGGGAAGCCCCCGCGCTTCTAGGAACTTTAGATGATTTGGCAGCCATTTTCACCCACTATTGCCTGTTGCGCACTTTCACTTTTATCAAACTCCGCAAAGTCCACCGAGTTCAAGATCATAAACTTGCTTTCAACTGATTCTCCTGTACCGCTCTGCCTGCATCCAAGTTATCTGAATTTGAATAAGTATTAGTTTTATATGATGTATTATTAGGTATTCATTATTAGTTAGTTATTTAGTTATGTTTAAGGGGAGTTAAAGTGCGATAGAATTTAATGTGTTTTTTTTAGTTAGTTAGCATATTCTAGCTTTAGTTTGTAAAAGTTAATACCCTGTATTCAGCTCTGGGAAGTTGGGGGGGGAGGGGGAGGGAGGGTAAGTGCGGGAGAGGGGGAGGAAGGGAGTTTATGTTTTTAAAATGTATTCTAAAACTTTTCAATAATAAAAAATATCAGTGAGGCTTCTGCAATGAACTATGCCCCAGCACTTGCCCCAGTCCCTTCCCCCCTCCACTGGAGATCCTCAGATCTGCCCCAGTCCTGCCCAGCCCTGCACAAGTGCCCCTGATATGAGTGACGTTGAGCTGTCCACGCCCACCCAGTAGGCCACGCCCATGCCAGTCACACCCACCCAGTAGGCCACACCCACCCAGTAGGCTATGCCCACCCAGTGGGCCACACCCATCCGGCACCCAACGATAAATAAGTGGGGTTTGGGTTGCAGTTTGGGCACTTGGTCTCTAAAAGGTTCACCATCCCTGGGCTATTTGATTTGCTGAAAGGGGTTGTGTGGCACCCCATTTGGCAGCTTGACCTGCAAAGTGGTTACCTTTTGTTATTTCCGAATTATCCTTTTGATGTGCCCTGCAATGTATAATTGCTATTTTAGAAGGCAACTGAATGGCAGTTAGTAATTTAGAGACCAATTTGGTGTGTGCTATGGGCTGTCCTGACGCAGTCAGGAATCCTCATTGTTTCCATAGCGCTCCGGTAGCATGACAGATCCCAAACACATATCTTGAATCCGTATACACGTTGGTAGACCGGTCCCTCGCTTCCTCACAGGTTTGTTTTAAAGCCGCGACCTCAGCAGCTTGAGCGCTGTAAGATGGAGGGAGCAGCATAGCCCACACTATTTCATAGAGAGAGACAACAGCTGCTCCTGTCACTCTACTCCCTTTGAGCATATATGAAGACCCGTCTGTGAATAGTACAAAATCTGGGTTTTCCAGGGGGACATCAGTGAGGTCGGGTCAGGGCAGCTCTGTATAAGGTGTAGGCAATCATGCAGGTTTTCCTTTGATTGCTCTGTTAGTAATAGTGTAGCTGGATTTAAAGTCATACACCTCTCAAATGAAATGTGATCGGAGGTGAAGAGCTTGGCTTCTTCATGGGGCTGCCCTTGAGGACCACTCGGAGGCTTCAACTGGTGCAGAATGCGGCCGCGCGAGTTGTGATGGGGGCTTCCCGATACTCCCATGTAACACCTCTACTCCGCGAGCTGCATTGGGGTGAGATTCGGGTGAGATTCAAGGTGCTGGTGATGACCTATAAAGCCCTAAATGGCTTGGGTCCGGGTTATCTGAGGGAACACCTGCTGCCGGCATCAAGCTCCCTTTGTCCCGTGCGCTCCCACAGGGAGGGCCTTCTCAGGATACTGCCGGTTAAGGAATGCCGGCGGGTTATTCCCAGGGGAAGAGCGTTCTCTGTGGGCGTGCTGGCCCTATGGAACCAACTCCCCATGGAAATTAGGACTGCCCCCAACCTTCGCTCATTCCGCAGGGACCTGAAAACTTGGCTCTTTGAGCTGTCTGGCCCAGGCTGAGGGGTTTTAATTTTTTATTGGGTTTTAGTTTTAAATTTCTGGGACTTTATTTAATCAACTGTTTTAATTCTGATTTTAATTTTTGTATGTTTGTTTTTAATCCTCCCTGTACACCGCCCTGAGTCCTACGGGAATAGGGCGGTATATAAATTTAATAAAATTAAATTAAATAAATAAATATTGAGCTAGACATTGCTAGGTAAAGACTTGTGTTTGCAATTTTAGAAGGATAGCAAACACATCATGGGGTACCTTTAGGACAAGGGGGTGGCCCAGAACTACGTCTTTTGATCTTTTTACAATTTCTACGATGGCTGCCACTGCCCTCAGGCATGGGACCATTCCCTTTGCCACTGTATCGAGCTGCACTGAATAGTATGCTACAGGTCACAGTGAAAAACTGAATCGCTGAGCTAAGACACCTGATCCTACCTCCTGGTTTTCGTGAATAAACATCAGGAAAGGCTTTTTGTAGTTGGGGAGACCCAGTACTGGTGCTGATGCCAATGTCTGTTTTATCTTAGAGAAAGTAAGGTCTAATAGTTTGATCCAGGCAATTTGGTCTGGCATATCTTTAACAGTTAGCTGAATGAGAGGTTTAGCTAACTCCCCAAATGATGGAATCCATGGGCGGCAGAACCCCAGGACATCCAGTAGAGCTTGCACCTGTCTTTTTGTATGAGGGGGCTTCATCTTAAGGATAGTTTCAACCCTCCACGGAGCTAGGTTCTGGATTCCAGGGGCAATAATATAGCCCAGGTAGGTGACCTCCTGTTTCAGGTATTGCAGTTTGGAAGGTGACACTTTATGTCCCCTCTGTGCTAATGATAAAAGCAGATTATAGGTGTCAGCCTTGCAGATCTGTTTAGTGTCTGAGGCTAGCAGAAGATCATCCACATATTGAATCAGTGTAGATCCCCCTGGCAGGGCAATGGAGGCTAGGTCTGCTTTAAGGATTTGCAAAAAAGGGTGAGGGACTCTGTATACCCTTGGGGTAGGTGCGTCCACGTGTACTGTTGATCCTCCCAGGTGAAAGCAAAAAGGTACTGGGAGTCCCGGTCAAATGGGATACTAAAAAAGGCAGAACAGAGGTCTATAACAGTGAAGCACGTAGCCGACACCGGAACTTTGATGATTATAGTAGCTGGGTTGGGGACTATTGGGGTGCAGGGTATCACATGACTGTTTACCAGTCTTAGATCATGAATGAACCTGTAGACTGGATTTCCGTTTTGGTCTAATTTTGGCTTGCGGACTAGAAAAATAGGCATGTTACACAGGGAGGTGCATTTGCAGAGAACCCCCTGTTTCAGGTATGCCTCAATTAGTTTCCTAATGGGCTCTATCGCTTCGGTTGGGATCTGGTATTAGGGAACGCATGGGGAGGCAGGGAGGTTTCTAAAATCCTTGTGCAGCTGTTCCTTGTTTAGGGCTAAAAATTGCTTGTGCTCTGCAGGGATATTGAATATGACTCCGGTCTTGTTGCACTTTATTGTGGCCCCCATTTTGCACAGCAAGTCTTGGCCCATAAGAAACAAGGAAGACTGTGGGCAAATAGCGAAGGCGTGTTCCACAGAGAAGGGTCTGATCTCTACTTTCAATTCTTTGGTGAATTTCACTGGGATAATTCCCCCCCCCCCACTCCTACAGTATTATCCTAGGCTCCAGGTAATACAGAGCCCTTAAAGGGGTGGTAGTGGTGATAAGAGATGAAGTGGCTCCGGTATCTACCAAACACTCATACTCTTTTCCCTCTATTGTGATCGTGACGAGGGGTTCCCCATGCTGGCTGTTCCTTAAGAGAATTGCCATCCCAGCAAAAGTGGCCAGAAACTCCTTTCCTGGCTCTAGTCATTGATCTGGGATTTTGCCTCCCCTATTTTGCTCCCAAGGGGGCTCTTCCTGATATCTCCTTTCCCTATTTGGAAATTATGTCTCCCTAGGAAAAGGGGCTCTGCGTGGCAAGTGGCGGTTTCACAAGGAGGTTTTCTCACAGTTGAATTTAAAGTGGCCCGTTTCGCCACACTTATAGCAGTGCTGGCACTTATGGTCGGGCATTTCCTCCTCCTCGCACCATGGGGACTGGCGTCGCCTCTTGAAGCGCTGATGGTTTGTCCGCCTGGTTTCGTTATGTATAGCTGCAAAGACTTGCAGGTCTTCTGTTCTTTCTGTTCTCCTTTTACTGTCTCTTCCTCTCTCTCTCTCTCTCTCTCTCTCTCTCTCTGAATCTCTTTTCGTTCTTTTTCCTGCTCTCTCAGCCTATCTCTGGTCAAAAACGAAGTTTGCAATTATCCGCAACTCCGAATGTTCCAGACTGGACCAGTTTGACACAATTCGGTGGAAATGTGTTTTAATGTCACTGCTGAATTGGTCTACAAAGGCAGAGGCAAAGATTCTCTGATCTTTCAGAGAATTAAGATCTAAGTGAGCATGTGCTATGGTGGCTTCTGAGAGGCGAACTTAGAAGGTGTCTGGATTTTCTGTTTCTCTCTGGGTTGTTCTTTGGAACTCCTGCCAATTCAGAGGTGTTTTTCCTATTTCTTTTTTTTTATTAAAGTGTTTTACAAATACATTTTAAACATAAAAAACATCCTCTCCCTCCCTCCCCCCCGACTTCCCAGAGCAAATACAGGGTATTGACCCTAACAATCTTAAACTAAAATATGCAAACTAACTATAATAACACTTTAAACCCTATCACACTTTAACTCTCCTTAAAAATAACTAAATAATGACCAATCTTCTAAATCTAATACTCATTCAAATGCTAAATGAGACTTGTATTCCAAACTGCTGAACAGGCAATACCCCCGCACTTTTAAAAACATATCTAGACGATTTGGAAGCCATTTTTGCAACAAGTTAACTTTCGTTACTCACTTTCACTTTTCTAGTGCATTTGCTACTTTATAGTTTGACTGTTAAATAACCAAGTCTTATAGATCACATTTATGCAGCTCCAAATTTTAATTAATTCTGTTAAGGTTTTAAAAATCCAGTTTACAAATTCCTCCTCAGTATCCAGGCAATCACTTTCACTTTAGAGAAAAACACTTTCACTTCTTGTTACAAAAAAGTCACTCAGACGCCATCTTCCCCTTCTCTTAGAACGATCGTTGAAACATGAAGAAAGTTAAAATTCCAGAGTTAAAGCCTTGTACTTGCTGTTTATACGACTCCCGCATCAGCTCTGCCTGCTTCAATCATTCAGGATGACAACCAGATCCAGCAGGGAATGGATTCAGCGTCTTGTTCTGCTTAAAGCAGAAGAGTCCTCTGATCTGGAGCATTTCCAGACTTCGGGGGAGCTCTCACCCTTCAAGCCCCAAAACAAATGTCCTGGGGCTCTAGGGGAGCTCTACCCCTACCTGGAAGCTCCCCCTCCCCTCTTTGCCCGAGGAGAAGGGTTTTCAGGCGGCAGAACAGCTGATTTGTCGGCTGTTCCACGGCTTAAACGGAGACAGAGGGCTGGCGGTCGATTTTGACCGTCCGCACTGCTGAAGCGCCACCTGGAAGTCGTGTTTTTCCTATTTCTTGAAGGGCTTCAATCAGGTTATCTTTAGCCCGGTTATATTTGTCCCAGTGGTTATCATCATTATAGTCCCAATCGGGACGATTGGTGGACCAGGCAACTTGGACCAGGGCTATCTGCCCAGGCGTAACTATTATCAGTTGCCTGGCTATTTCTGCAATTTTTTCATACAGCTTTAGCAGTTTGTCTTTTGTTAGGAAGACATGCAGCAACTGGGTCATATCCTCCCATGAAGGATTATGGCTGTCTACTATAGATTTTAACATCTGAATCACAGCCTGGGGGTTAGACCTAAAAGAGGGAGTATCCCTTTTCCATTTAACTATGTCAGATGCGGAAAATGGCATATGTGTCAGCATGTATTCCAACTGCCCTCCTGTCCTTACTGGGATGGTTTACTCAGGACGGGGGCCATTATCATTTGCGCAGGCTTGTCTGCAGGGGGTGGGGGAGCTCTTTTCTCTTCCCCTTTCTTTCTGGCAGGGTTGTTAAGCCTGGCTAATTCTGCCCAGCAATACCAGTAGGGGATTTAGCTGGGTCTTATCAGTGGTCTAAGTGCTTTTAACGTTGCAAAATCAAGGGTACCGTTTTTTGGCCAAATTGGTCTCCCAGTTTCATCCTTCAGCAAAGCCCACTCATTGCAAATTTTATTTGCTCATTTCTTCTTCATGCCATCCAGGACGGGCACTCGCCTCTCATCCCACACCTCGAGTAAGTCTCCAATGGGTGTCCTAATTCCAACCCTCAAACTGCAGCTACCCATGTTCCCCTTTCAATGTGGGGGTTCAGTCGACTCAGTCGGGTTCCTAGCGGCACTTCCCAGCTGCTCTTAGTGACACTATCCATGCCGCTCCACCTGTCAGTTTTTGGGCACTAAAAAAATTGCCCAGGAGGACTTTGGTTCCCTAACAAAGTACAGGCCCCTCCTACCTAGGGAACTCCCTGCCATCATTTTACAGACCAAAAAGGGGTCCGAGAAGGACTTGCCGCAAGAGGTACATGGCCTCCTTCTATCACCCTGCCTTCAGTTTTGAGACTCAGGAGGAGTCTGGGAGGACCTGTGCTTTTTGCACTAGTATGAGCCCCTCCTACAGATGAGCTTTGCTTTATTGAATTCTGCTGGGATTTTCTGCTAACGCCCCCCCCAACTTCCTCAATTCTTATTCAACACACACCCACACACACTCGGCTCCTTTGCTCTTTTCTACCAGGTAAGGTCCCACACTCTTGGCTTTAACCGCCTATGCATTCCAGAATTCTGTCGGTCACAGCTTGGTGAAGCTATCAGCAGACCTGGGGGCAGCTGGGAAAAAGCACAGAGGAGGTAAAATCCTAGTGATCAGAGGAGGAAACCCACACACTCACACATACACCAGCCCCTTTCCCCAAATTTAAAATTTTTGCGGTACTCATCTACTTTCGGGCAGCTGTTGAGTGCAAGACTCAAAGACTCCCTTTACTACCCTTTGCTTCCTGGGCAGGGTCCATGGGCTTACGTACAGACTAAAAGGAGTCTGGTGCTGGCAAGGTAGGAGCCCTACAGGCCCGGTCCGGTAGCTGGGTTGGCTGAAGTCCCTTCGTGGTCACCAGAATTGAAGGAAGATTTTCCATGGTTCAGGTTTCCAGCTGGGAAGCAGACCTTCAGCTCTGACAGAAGAATTGACACAAAATGAAGCAAGCTGCCAGAAAGTAGGCTTTATTGCAGAAACTGGATGGAGTAGTAATACAGCGATGGTTTCTGGACTAGCTAGTACTTTTTCAAGGTGAAGGATTCTGCTCTTATACCCCTAGAGTTATTGAGATTATGATTTAGATTTTGTAAAGGTATTTCTTCCTCTGATTCTTCTTAGTTTGTGTTTTGTTTAGATCGGGAGTGATCAATATTGTTTTTAGGAGATGTTTCTTTCTTCATGCAAATGGGGTTCTATATGTGGTTTATGTCTGTTTTGTTAGCATTATATTGTTCCTATCTAGTGGGATTGATGGGCTTGATTGTTTGTTCAAGGCGTGTGTGTGCAGTTTCCTGTCCTCAAGATGTTTCTTTTATCTAAACAATTCTTGCCCAGAATTGCTCAGGGGGTGGGGGGGGAAGAGAGGAAAAACTTTTCTTTGGTCTTTTAAATTTGGTTTGGCTTATCCCTTAAATGATTTTTTCTTGAGGTGTTCCCCACCCATCCTGGGTTCATCTGCATCTGTGATGGCTGGTTTATGGGTCTGGATTTTCTTGGTAATTTTCCTTTTGAAAATATTTAATTGTGAGGTTTTCTTTTCCAAAGGAAATTGCCCTCCTGTTTTAGGGGTTTTTTGACTAATTATAATTTCTTTTTTTAAAAAAACAATTTTTATTAGTTTTTCAATTCACAACCTATATATCTAGAAAGCATCATGGTACCTGGGTAGTCATCAATTGAATAACAGAGTTTTCAATACATTGTTTGGGTTACATTATCATAGCATCCTTCTCTATTTCCCTCAACATTCAATACAACATATTTAAAATAACAGATTTATAAGAATAGCATGGTCAATTAAAAAGATTTTGTCAGTCCAATTTCAATGAAGTATATCTATATCCTGTTATTAGATTTCATCTAATTTTGATGTTAATTCTAGTATCCAAGTTTAACCTTTGACATCCCAAATAGTATTCAGAACCCAAAATTCCCTTAATTTATTGCACCAAAGATTGTATCATCTAACATACACCCAATAGTTAAATAGCTAACTTCTACCTAATAAACATTGTTTGTTTCATATCCTGATACGTCACAAGTTACCAATCAGAGAGCCTATATTTATCAATCTACTACTACTTATACATAACCAAAATTTTAACATCAAAGATAGGATCCATAAGCCAATTTTCCATTCTGTCAATATATAAATTTATAATATTTGGAATAACCCCATAAGTACTTAAACGCATTTTAATTCTATCTCATGAATATTTTCTATTTCAGATCCTAATAAGTCACTAATTACTAACAAAATGACCTATAATAGTTCTCTAGGAATTCATTTTTTAAAATCTAACTGTAGGTTTCTTTTTTTGCCAGTCAGGTTTCCAGACCAAGGGCTTTAAATTGCCAAGTAGGTCTACCGTTGCTCGCATGCATATTATTTGCACCAGAGGAGGCCATCCAACCATCAGCAATGTACAAAGGTTGAACCATTTATAGTCATTATATTGTTGCCATGTTAATTCCACTCTGTTTATTTGCTCTGACATCTCTGTCTGCAGTTCAGTCTGGATTCTTCTTCCATCTGGGTTGATCTGTTTTAAGGAGAAAATCTTATCCAGTATTATAGTTAGTAGTTGACTGTCCAGGCTTTCCACAGGTTGTCTTAGTTGGTCTTCGGCATCCTCTATGTTGGCATCACTATCTTGCCTGTAGTGTACTTCTGAAGTTATAGGCTCTTTAGAAAGGGTCAAAAGTTAAGTATTAAGTTTTTCCCTAGTTTGTTGTTGATCTTTAGGATTGTCTGTCATAGTAGTAGTTCCTTGTACTTTAATAATTGTAGGTTCTTTGAGTAAAGTCAGGTTTTGGATAATAGTTTTTTCAGTACTTTGTTGTTGTTGCTTATATTCCTCTGTCTCAACAGTAGTATCTTCCAAGTTTGTTATATTCTGAAGTGTAAATTCTTTAGTTGCAGTCTGGGTTTCACTTTGTAAATTAAAGTTGGCATGTAAATTATTTAATCTGGAGATAGACATCTCAGTGACTCTATAGATTGTTTCAAATATAAGATTATAGTCAAGCGAGGTTTGTGGCTGATCATTCTCCATTTTGTAGTAATTATAAATAGTCCTTAGTGGAGGCTATTTTTCAAACAAAAATCAGTAAGTGTCCACCTCCACAAGTCTAAGCCAAATTCATCCACAGCTGTTTCAGGTTTTTATCTTAATGCCAAGGTCAGTCCAAAATGTAAGCAAGCTTGTTTACCAATGGTATTCACTTGCTGTAACAGATTTTTCTTTTTTGTCTCCTTTTTTAGATTGATAGGTAGAATAGTCCATTTCTTTTTTCTTCGTATAAGCTTTTTATTTTATTTTTTTTCTTTATATACATATGTTAATTTTTCAACCAGCATGTGGTCTGGGTTCAAAAATGCTAATACATAATCAAATCCTACTCTTTGGTTCTCTCCTCTAGCCATTTGTAGAATAATTTCCAGCTTTGGTAGTATTCTGTTTCTTCTTTATCTTTCAGTCTCATAGTTAGTCTGTCCATCTCAGTGCATTCCAGTATTTTTTTAATTATTTCTTCCTCTGAAGGTATTCCTTCATTTTTCCAGTATTGCACGAAGATTATTCTTGCTGCCGTTGTAATATGTAGAACCAAATATAAACTTGCTTATTAATCTTTTCTGGTATTATACCTAATAGAAAAAATTCAGGATTAAATACTACATGTTCTCCCAATATTTTTTCTAACCAAGCATGTATTTTTTCCCAATAGGCCTTTGCTTTATCACATGTCCACCAGCTATGATAGTACGTACCTGAATTATGTTTACATTTCCAACATCTATCTGACATATTTTTAAACATTTTTGCTAATATTGCTGGTGGCAGGTGCCATCTATAAAACATTTTATATAAATTTTCTTTATACGCAGTTGACATTGTCAGTTTATAATTTCTCTCCCATAAACCCAAAGCTTTTGCTGTGTCCCTGCACAACAGATACAGTGCCCTTTCTGACTTTAATAAGGACACTAAGGAGACAGGTAAAGGTATCTGCGATAATAACTCAAATAAGCAGGGGATCGTGGTCCAAGATGAAAAACTTGTTTTCGACAGGGAGAAGTGTGAATCTGGTATTACACACCAGTCATGCAAGAACAGAAAGGCATCCAAAAAGAGAAGCCACCTTCTGGTTGGTGATTCAATTATAAGGGATGTAAATTTAGGAAAGGACACAGAGGTTTTGAAAGAGGTCAGGTGTCTTCCAGGTGCTACTGCCAGTAGGGACAAGAAGCGTATTTTTAAAATAGTCAAGAATGCCAGCAAGGACTGTGATGTGGACGCTATTGTACATCTTGGCACTAATGATCTGTCCCAAAAAGATGTACTCTCTGTGCAGAATGATTTCCAGAGCTTGGGGCAGGAACTTAGCAGAATAGGCTGTAGGCTTACTTTTTCAGAGGTTTTACCAGTGTATAAGGAGCAAAATGGAAAAGGCCAGCGTATAGCAGAATTTAATATGTGGCTAAAGGAGTGGTGTAAAGGAGAAGGCTTTGGTTATATTAGTCATGATGTCTGTAGCTGGTCCAATGAAAAAATGTATAAAAGAGATGGACTGCATCCATCCAACAAAGGGACTGAGTTGCTTGGCAATGAAATCACAGCTTTTTTGGAGGAACATTTAAACTAAATAATGGGGATAGTGAGTTAATTGATACAGAACATCACTGTCCCCGGCAATCTAAGAAAATAGGGGAAGCCAGGCACCACACAAGTTATGCAGCAAGTAAACACAGGGTCAGTCATAAAGGACTCAAATGTCTATACACTAATGCACAGAGTATGAACAGTAAGCAGGGTGAACTAGAAATTCAGGTAAATGAGGGCAGATATGACATTGTTGCCATTACGGAAACATGGTGGGACGAAACCTACAAATGGAACACACAGCTAGAGGGATTTAAACTATTTAAAAGAAACAGACTAAACAAAAGAGGAGGAGGAGTTGCTCTCTATATAAGAAATAACCTTATCTCTACAGAAAAAGAGCACAACAATGACGAAAACTGTAAACTTGAAAGCATTTGGGTCAATATAAAAGGGGAAAAAAATGACATTGCCATAGGTGTATACTATAGGCCGCCCAACCAAGCAGAGGAAATAGATGAACTTTTTGCTAGTCAGCTAACTAAGGTATGTAAGAAGCACATCACAATAGTAATGGGGGACTTTAATTACCCTGATATCAACTGGGAGACAAACTCTGCACCAAGTGGAAGATCAAACAGATTCCTGTCAAACCTAGCAGACAACTTTCTCTCCCAAAAAGTAGAGAAGGGAACTAGGGGATTAGCCATATTGGATTTAATTCTCACAAACAGAGATGAAATGATAGAAGGTGTCGAAGCCACAGGAACCTTGGGGGGAAGTGATCATGCAATATTGGAATTCAACATTCTGGAGGCACAAGCAATAGAACACAGCCAAACTAGAGTCTTGGACTTTAAAAGAGCTAATTTCAATAAACTTAGAGAGACCATGGGAAGAATTCCATGGATGAGAATCCTAAAGGGGAAAACAACTCAAGAAGCTTGGGAAATTTTAAAAAGTGAGATAATAAAGGCCCAGTCTAGTACAATACCAACAAAGAAGAAAAATAACAGCTCTCAAAAGAAACCAGCATGGCTGCATAAAGAACTCTCTGATAAATTGAAAGATAAAAAGGACAAGTATAAGGATTGGAAAGAGGGGCACATAACTAAGTCAGAATATCAGCAAATAGCCCGTGCCTGCAAAGATGAAGTGAGGAAAGCTAAGGCTCAAAATGAACTAAGGCTTGCGACCAAAGTCAAAAATAACAAAAAATGCTTCCTTCAACATATAAAAAACAAGAAAAAAGTTAAGGAAATGATTGGTCCATTAGTGGGGGAAAGTGGCAAGAAGGTGACAAGCAATAGGGAGAAAGCAGAACTATTTAATTCGTTTTTTGCATCTGTCTTTACACAAAGGGAATAAACAGTCCAACCTACCCAAACCAGTGCCATAAACAACAGAATAGAAACGCAAGTTAAGATAGGCAAAAAAATGGTAAGTGAACACCTGTCCAGCCTAGACGAGTTCAAATCGCCAGGCCCAGATGGATTACACCCCAAAGTTCTCAAGGAACTGGCAGACGTGATCTCAGAACCACTGAACTATATTTTTCAAAGATCCTGGAGCACTGGGGAACTACCAGAGGACTGGAAGAGAGCTGATGTAGTTCCCATCTTCAAAAAAGGGAAAAAAATAGATCCAGGAAACTACAGACCTATCAGCCTGACCTCAATACCTGGGAAGATTCTGGAAAAGATAATCAAACAACAAATCAGCGAACATCTTGATGCAAACAAAGTCATCACTAAAAGTCAACACGGGTTTGTCAAAAACAGATCGTGCCAGACAAATCTTATTACATTCTTTGACCAAGTGACAAAACTAGTGGACCAGAGGAATGCTGTAGATATAATTTACTTGGACTTCAGTAAGGCATTTGATAAGGTAGATCACAACCTACTACTTGACAAGATAGAAAAATGTGGGTTAGATAGCATTACCACCAGATGGATTCGTAGCTGGCTGACAGGCCGTACTCAGCGTGTGGTCCTCAATGGAACCGCATCTACATGGAAGGAAGTGTGTAGTGGGGTGCCCCAGTGCTCTGTTCTGGGCCCAGTGCTCTTCAATATCTTCATTAATGATTTGGATGAGGAGATAGATGGGGAACTCATCAAATTTGCAGATGACACCAAGCTGGCAGGAATAGCCAATACTCCAGAAGATAGGCTTAAGATACAGAAGGATCTGGACAGACTCGAACACTGGGCACTATCTAACAAAATGAAATTCAATGGTGAAAAAAGTAAGGTTCTACATTTAGGGAGGAAAAATCAAATGCACAGGTATAGTATAGGTGGTACCTTGCTCAATAGTAGTAACTGTGAGAGGGATCTCGGAGTCTTAGTAGACAATCACTTCAATATGAGCCAGCAGTGTGCTGCAGCTGCCAAAAAAGCCAACACAGTGCTAGGCTGCATTAACAGAGGGATAGAATCAAGATCAAGTGAAGTACTAATACCACTTTACAATGCTTTGGTAAGGCCACACCTGGAATACTGCATCCAGTTTTGGTCACCACGATGTAAAAAAGATGTCAAGACTCTAGAAAGGGTACAGAGAAGAGCAACAAAGATGATTAGGGGGCTGGAGGCCAAAACATATAGGGAACGGTTGCTGGAATTGGGTATGTGTAGTTTAACGAAGAGAAGAGTGAGGGGTGACATGATAGCAGTGTTCCAATATCTCAGGGGCTGCCACAAAGAAGAGGGAGTCAAGCTATTCTCCAAAGCACCTGAAAGTAGGACAAGAAGCAACGGATGGAAACTAGTCAAGGAGAGAAGCAACCTATAACTAAGGAGAAACTTCCTGACAGTTAGAACAATTAACCAGTGGAACAACCTGCCTCCAGAGGTGGTGAATGCTCCAACACTGAAAGCTTTTAAGAAGAGACTGGACAGCCATTTGTTTGAAATGGTATAAGGTTTCCTGCCTGAGCAGGGGGTTGGACTAGATGACCTCCAAGGTCCCTTCCAACTTTATTATTATTATTATTATTATTATTATTATTATTATTATTATTATT
>JAKJMR010016053.1:16398-28457 GCA_024449315.1 Daboia siamensis
TTATTATTATTATTATTATTATTATTATTATTATTATTATTATTATTATTTTTTGCCATTTTTCTAATTCTATATTATAACCAAAGTTTTACACCCACCTTATCATTGTTTCTTTAGTGTGTTCACTTTCCATCTCCAAAATTAACAAAAAATTATACATTTTCTTAATTAATTTCTCATCAGAGGTTAACAATATCTTATCAAATAGTTTGTTCTTTGTAAAATCCATACAGCTTCACATCTTTTTCATATCTATTTTGTATTTGTAACAGTGCCCACCATGACATGTTGATGCCCTGATTTTCCAGCTCTTGTTTCAATTTTAATGTCCCATCGGTGTTTAAAATATCTATATGCCCATTTTTTTTCAAAATCTACCAGATTTGGGTGTGAGAAAGCTTCTGTCGTTGATAAACACCCTGGAATTTTTACATATATTTTAGTTTGGATTTTTTTCCATACTGTTATCAAAGCATTTCTAATACAGTGATTTTGGAAATACTTATGAATTTTGTTTTTCCCGTACCACAAAAAAGCGTGCCACCACAATTGTAAGTCATGTCCCTCCAAATATAACAACCTTTTATTCCTAAGA
Source organism: Daboia siamensis (assembly GCA_024449315.1). Taxonomy (NCBI): domain Eukaryota; kingdom Metazoa; phylum Chordata; class Lepidosauria; order Squamata; family Viperidae; genus Daboia; species Daboia siamensis. The sequence continues at coordinate 16,994 of JAKJMR010016053.1, forward strand.
GTTATCCATTCTTTCACCCATGTTAATACAGATGCTTGATAATACAAAGCCCACTCAGGTAATCCAAAGCCTCCATTTTCCTTAGCATCTTGCAACGTTTTCATCTTTATTCTAGCTTTTTTTCCTTGCCATACAAACTTCAAAATTAATGAATTCAACTCTTGGAAGAATTTTTTCTCAAGTTTTATTGGAATTGTGTGAAATAAAAATAAAATCTTAGGCAATATATTCATTTTAACTGTAGCAATTCTTCCTAGTAGTGACAATTGTAAGTTCTTCCACTTTTCCAAATCTAGTTTTATTTGTTTCAATAGCCTTATATAATTGTCTTCTTTTATTGTTGAGCATTTGGCTGATAAATATATACCCAAATATTTAATCTTTTTCACTATCTGTACCTCTATTAATTCTGACAATCGGCTTTTTTGCTTATCTGTAAGATTCTTAACTATTATCTTAGTTTTTTCTTTATTTATTTTTAATCCTGCTATTTTTCCATACTCTTCTATCTTTCCCCACAATTTAGGGATCATCTCCAGGGGTTCTTCCAAAATAAATACTAAATCATCAGCAAATGCTTGTAATTTATATGTTTCACCCTTTATCCCCAACCCTTTAATTTCTGTATCTTGTCTGATATTTCAATTTAAAACTTCCAAAGTGAAAATGAATAACAGAGGGGATAATGGGCACCCTTGCCTTGTGCCTTTTCTTATTTCAAAGTTCTCAGTACAATCTCCATTCACAATCACTTTGGCTGTTTGTTTGTTATATATTGTTTTTACCATATTTATAAAATTCTGTCCAAAGTCCATTATTTGTAAGTGATGAATCATAAATTGCCATGAAAGATTATCAAATGCCTTTTGAGTGTCTAAGAATATTAGTGCCATTTGTTTCCCTGGATGTAACTCATAGTATTCTAATACATCTATTATCACTGTTAGATTATTTTTAATTTGTCTCTTTGGTAAAAAGCCGTTTTGATCTGGATGTATAAATTCAACTAAATATTTTTTCAATCTCTCCGCCATTATTGAAGTAAAAATTTTATAATCCACATTGAGCAATGAGATCGGTCTATAGTTCTTAATCTGGGTCAAATCAGAATCTTCTTTTGGTATTAAAGTGATATTTGCTTCAATCCACATAGTTGGAAGTCTAGCTTCTAATAAAAGTCCATTACAAATGTCTTTCAACGGTTCGCTTAGTATCTCTTGTAAATTCTCATATAACTCCGCCGGAAGCACATCTGGACCTGGTGTTTTCCCATTTTTTTGTCTTTTTATGGCCTCTGATATTTCCATCATTGTAACCCCTTCATCTAACATAATTTTAAATGTCTCTGAAATCTTTGGAAGATTACTTTCTTCCAGATATTTTACAGTTTTCTCTCTTGAAGTCTCCTCCTTGTCATACAATTCCTTATAGTATTCTTTGACTATCTTTTTTATTTCTTCATTTTTATATTGTAAATAACCTTTCCCATCGAGTAAGTTATGTATCATTTTTTTTTCTTTCTGTTTTTTAAGTTTATAAGCTAACCATCTTCCCGGTTTATTGGCATTTTTGAAAAAATTCTGTTTCACTCTTTTTATCTATTCTGCCAGTTTTTCTGAGTCTAACAGATTTAATTTATGTTTTATTATGTCCATTTCTCTTTTCAAAGTCTTTTTGTGGATTTTTTTTGCAGTTCTAATTCTAACTTTCCAAATTCTTCTTTTAATAATACATATTGCTGTTTTCTCTGTTTATTTTTCCTTGCCGTATAAGTTATAGCTATGCCTCTAAAGTACAACGCTGGCTTAATGTCACACCCGTCAAGCCCCACCCAACTACACCCATGCCCCCTCGGCCCCTATATCCACCCCTCCCCTCCCCGGTGGGGCCTTCCGCCCGGCACCCCGCCATGGAGAAACCGGCCCGCACGCTTCCCTGCTTCGGCTCCTCTCAGTTCCGGCAGCATCCCCCGTCGTCGCTTAACAGCTCCCGCCGCTCCGCCACCACGACGGGATCATGTCCGCAAGTCTCTTGGCCCGCGGGGGGTGGGCTAGGCGGCCGCGGCATTCCGGCGGGCCACACCGCGGCTCCCGAAGCAGCAGCCCCCACCCACCGGAGATGCGCAGCAGCGCTGGCCGCGCCTTGAGTCAGGCCGGCTACCGCGACGTTCTGCGCAGGCGCGGCGTCCGGCGATGGCGAGGCGACGGCCGTCCGGGACGTGCTGTGGGCCGTCGGGGACCTGGGTGAGGCCGGCGAGCCAGCCAGGCGGCCAACGGCCCGACCCCGGGAGACGGAGGCAGGCACGACGGTTGGAGAGGCTGGTGGCACGGAGGCAGGGCCGCAGGTATCCAGGGAGCCGGGCGGGGCCAACGGGCTTTCGGCGATGCGGCGGGGAGAGGCCGGGAGGGTGGTGAGGCCCCCTCCCGAATGTCAGCCCCCCAGGGCCCGACACTTTAGCTGTATCCCATACATTTTGTACTGTTGTTGTTAAATGATTTTATTTATTTATTTATTTATTTAATTTGTATACCGCCCTTCTCCCGAAGGACTCAGGGCGGTGAACAGGGCAATAAATATATAAAAGACAAAATACAAAAGTTAAAAAACAATTAAATAAATGCCCAATATAAAATAGTAAACAATTATTAAAATTATTTAAAATCCCATCCCTTAACCCATCAAACCAGGCCAGATTGCTCGAATAAATAAGTTTTTAGATCGCGCCGGAAGGAGCGAAGATCAGGAGCCATACGGAGCTCCACTGGCAAGCGGTTCCAAAGGTCTGGCGCGCCCACAGAGAATGCCCTCCCCCTGGGGGCCACCAATCGGCATTCTTTGATCGGAGGCACCCTGAGGAGACCCTCTCTGTGGGAGCGCACTGGACGGAGGGAAGTTGACGCTGGCCGCAGGTGTTGCCGTAGATAATCCGGACCCATGCCATGTAGGGCTTTATAGGTCATTACTAACACCTTGAATCGCACCCGAAGGACAACTGGCAGCCAATGCACCTCGCGGAGTAAAGGTGTAACATGGGAGTATCGGGAAACTCCCAGCACAACTCGCGCGGCTGCATTCTGCACCAGTTGGAGCCTCCGAGTGGTCTTCAAGGGTAGCCCCATGTAGAGAGCATTACAGTAGTCCAGACGAGAGGTCACGAGCGCATGAGTGACTGTACGTAGGGCATCCCGGTCCAGATAGGGCCGCAACTGGCACACCAGGCGAACCTGGGCAAAGGCCCCCCTAGTCACAGCTCCAATATGATCTTCAAACAAAAGTTGTGAGTCTAGGAGGACCCCCAAGTTGCGCGCCCTATCTAAGGGGGGTAATGATTCACCCCCCATAACAAGAGATGGAATAAACTGAATTTCCCGGGATGCCGGCACGAACAGCCACTCAGTCTTGTCGGGGTTGAGCCGAAGCCTGTTCCTCCCCATCCAGACCCGGACCGCCTCCAGGCAACGGGTCATCACATCGAGGGCATCACTGGGGTGGTTTGGGGTAGAAATAAAAAGCTGGGTATCATCAGCATATTGATGATACCCAACTCCAAAACCACGAATGATCTCACCCAGCGGCTTCATATAGATGTTGAACAGAAGAGGCGAGAGGACCGATCCCTGAGGAACTCCACAAACGAGAGGTCTCAAGGTCGACCTCTGCCCTCCTGCCAACACCGACTGCGAACGTCCCAGAAGGTAGGAGGAGAACCACTGGAAAACTGTGCCTCCCACTCCCAACCCCCTGAGACGTCGCAGCAAGATACCATGGTCGATGGTATCAAAAGCCGCTGAGAGGTCTAAAAGGACTAGAACAGAGGAACAGCCCCTGTCCCGAGCCCGCCAGAGATCATTCACCAGCGCGACCAATGCCGTCTCCGTGCTGTACCCGGGCCTGAAACCCGATTGGTACGGGTCTAGATAATCAGCTTCATCCAAGAACAGAGGAAGTTGCTGCGCCACCACGCTCTCAACAACCTTCGCAAGAAAGCGAAGGTTGGAGACCGGACGAAAGTTGTTTAATATTGCTGGGTCCAAGGCAGGCTTCTTGAGGAGGGGTCTCACCACCGCCTCCTTCAAGGCGGCGGGAAAACTACCCTCACTCAAAGAAGCAGTTATCGCTGCCTGGAGCCAGCCTCGTGTCCCATCCCGAGCCGCATAAATCAGCCAGGAGGGACACGGGTCCAATAAACACGTGGTGGAGCTCAGCCTCCTCATGATTTTGTCCACATCTTCAGGAGAAACAGGATCGAACTCCTCCCAGATCACATCGACAAGACTGCCCGTATCCTCATCATCAGACTCTGCCCAGTCGGAGTCCAGACCGGTCCGAATCTGAGCGATTTTATCCGACAGATACCGACTAAACTCCTCGGCATGACCCTGCAAGGGGTCCTCCCTCACCTCCCGATTAAGAAGGGAGCGAGTTACCCTAAACAGGGCGGCCGGGCGATTATCTGCGGATGCGATGAGGGCGGCAAAGTGGTTAGACCTTGCCACCCTCATCGCCACGAGATAAGTTCTCGTAAACGACCTTAGTCGTAACCGGTCGGCTTCGGATCGGCTGGATCTCCAACAGCTCTCTAGGCCCCGCCTCTGTCGCTTCATCTCCCGGAGCTCCGTAGAAAACCATGGGGCCCATTGGGATCTGCGACGGGTCAGGGGCCGCATGGGTACAACTCGGTCTAATGCCTCTGTGGCCGCCCGTTCCCAGGCTTCCACCAGGGCGTCGGCCGAGCTGTGAGCAAAGGAGGCAGGTGGGGACCCAAGTGCCGCCTGGAACCGCTCCGGGTCCATCAGGCGCCTAGGGCGGAACCATCTGGTTGGCTCAGCAACCCCACGACGGGGAGTGGCCAAACGGAAGACCAACCGCAGAAGATGATGATCGGTCCATGACAGGGGTATAATAATTGGAGAAAACCCCCCCAGATCATTTAACCACCGACCAGATAGAAAAACCAGATCGAGCGTGTGACCCCCCTCATGAGTCGGTCCAGCAATTACTTGCGTCAGGTCCATGGCCGTCATGGAAGCCATGAACTCCCGAGCTAACTCAGACGATCCTCCCAGGGATGGTAGGTTGAAGTCACCCAAAACCATAAGTTTGGGGAACTCAACCACCAGCCCTGAGAGGACATCGAGAAGCTCGGGCAGGGCTGCTGCTACGCGACTAGGCGAAAGGTACACCAGCAGCAAGCCCAACTGAGCTCTAGGGCCACATCTCATGAGGAGGGACTCACACCCGACTATCTGGACCATGGTGGCCTCCCGCGGACACAAGGTCTCCCTAACAACTACTGCCACTCCACCGCCCCTACCCTGAGCCCGAGGCTGGTGCAGCACCCGGAAGCCTGATGGGCAAAGGTCAACCAGGGGGACCCCGCCCTCTGGGCCCAACCAGGTCTCCGTTATGCAAGCCAGGTCCGCTTGCTCCTCCTCAATTAACTCACGAAGGAGAAGAGCCTTATTCATTACGGACCTGGCATTAAAATACACAAGCCTGAGCTCAGGTGGCTGCTCATCCTCGCTCCCGGTACTACGAGCCGAAATCAGAGGGTCGGAGCGCACCACCGCTTGAAGACAGCGGGGACGCGCTCCCAGATATTGATACGGCCCTCTGTCCATCCAACTGCGGCCATTCCCTAAATGTGCCAGCCATGGCAGTTCCCCAAAAAGGTCATCAGATGGGAGCAAAGAAGCATCTTTGCTCCCACTGGTGGGTCAGGGGTCCCCGGCTCCTGCAGCCCCATTGGAGAGAGTTAATTGGTAAGGGAGGGACTGAGGACCCCCATAAATACCTCTGCTCAGGGGCTGCTCTTCCCTCTAGTTTCTCTTTGTTCTTTCTTCTGCTTGTTTGCTGATCCATGAGCTCAATCCAGGCGTGGATGCCTCCATGCCAGGGAACTCTTTCTATTTACTCTAACGTTGAATAAAGCTATAAATGATTGCATCCCTGCGTGCTGCTTTTTACTTGGAAGCACCTTAACGAACCATCGGCCTCGTGAGACCATCTCACAAATTGGTAGCAGAGAGGATGGTTTAAGGCAACGCTCCCAAGCCAGCATCTGCAAGCAAGATGCCTAGAGGTTCGAGCACGAACCCATTTGAGACGGATGGCAGGAGATCCCCGATTGGGACCAGGAGTCTTCAATCAAGGACGGCAGCCCTGCATCCAGCCCCTGACGCAAGCTTCACTCCAGGAGAGAATACAGATGATCTCTATTTCCCCAGAGGACCCAGCAGAGTGCCAGGGACCCCTTCGCATGCCTCCCCACAGCTGCAAGCCACAGAGGGAAGCATGGAAGGCTTAAAGTCCACCCTAGACTGCCCAGACGCAGCGAAAGCGGCCCGGGCCCAAGACAAGCGCCGCGTGGCCCAGATGACTGAACAAGAACGCGAGGAGCTGCTCCTAAAGCTCCTTGCAACACAAAGGACGTCACAAGCCTCTCCACGAGGAATGCCAGCGGAGGGGGCCTCTGGACACCGGGTAAGTCCTTCCCCAGTGCCCACGAGGCCCCCTAACATGGCGCCGGCCACCCTGAGGGACCCCGGGACCCCGGAGCTTTTGGCGCGAAATTTCCCGCCAAACTGTGACCTCCAGCTTCCGGGGGCAACCGGAAGCAAGATGGTGGCCCCCAGGACACCCACATGGCCTGATATTGATAGGCCCCAGCCAGGCCTCAAAGCCTGCCCAGCCGAGCCTACTGCAGCAGAGATTGGAGCAACTATCCGGACCCTGGTTGCGGCCCTGGAGGCCAAAACGACCGCAGCCTCAACATCAGGGGTAGCCAGCCTCCCTTGCTACCCCCAGGAGCCTCCCGGAGGAGCTCCACGACCCCCAATCCTCTCCCTGGGGCCTAACTGCCGGGAGGCGTCTGGCCTGGAGCCCCCCAGCTATGTCCTGCAACCCCAGAGGGCCCCCAGTGAACCCCCGGGCCCTCCAACCTATTTTTCGCCGCCGCCCAGATGCCCTGCTTACCAGATGGTCTTCGGTGGGGCTCCGGACGAGGCCCCCTCCTCCAGCGCCGTCTTCAGCCGCCTCCAGGGTCTTCAGGACCAGCGATGGGCTCCTCCAGGCAATCCACGGCATCCATGTGCCATCCCGGCCCCATCCTGCAATCTTCGCCCCCCGGTGAGTGTTCCAGTGCCGGGGGGGTTTCAGGAGGAATCTTCGGGGCTTTTGCGGCCTTCAGCCCCTCTTCAGGCCCAAATCCCAGCTCAAATGAACTCTGAGCATGTCCAGTCGGGGCCCTCCGCCTCCTGGGCTCAAATGAATCCTGAGCATGCCCAGTCGGGGCCATCCAAAAATCAAGGAAAAATACCACCACCTGCCAGCAGAGGGATCCCTCTTCCATTCACCTCAATGGAGAGCTCTCAGATGTATAGACAAAAAGAGCTGGGGAAAAATCTCTTTCATTCCCAGACCTCTGCACTCAAATAAATTTGAAAAACTGCGTCTTGGGGGGGAAAATTACAGCAGTTGGAGTAAAGATGTGCAGGTATGTCTATTGAAGGAAGGGACTCTAGAGATGGTTCTGTATCCCCCATCTCTTCCCTGGGGACCCCAAGAAGAGTGGTATCATAGACAAGCATATACCACTCTACTGAGCTCACTGGATAGCAACTTGTACCCCAGCATTCCAGATGGGCTCACAGCTGGTGAACTTTGGTGGTTATTATACAATTTATTCAACAGCGACAGCATCGGTTCGGTCACCAGACTCACAACTGAGTTTTACACTACCAGACTGAGGTTTGGAGCTAGCATGCCTGAGCACCTGGGAAAATTAAAGGCGCTCAGGGCAGAACTGATGTCCAGAGACTACCTTGTACCTGATGCGAACATGGTCGCTGTCATTCTGGTTTCCCTGGACAAAAATTGGAGCAGTTTCATTGTTTCACTGGAGGGGACAAGGAAGGAAGCCATGACTCTGTCCTACCTCACAGGGAGGCTCATTGAGGAAAACAGGAGGCAGAGAGATGCAGGAGAATACGCCAGAACCACCATATAGCGAGCCACCAGGAGGCACCACAACTCAGAGCAGGTTTATGCTCTACTTAAGTGTTTCATCTGTGGCTCTAAGGGGCATCTGAAGAAAGACTGCCCCCATCACCAACAAGGCCCCAAGCGTGGTCCCAATCAAGGAATGGGCAAGGGGCAAGGAAGGGGGCGTGGCGGGGGCAAAGGTAGTGCCAAGGGGAATTTTGTGCGTACTTGTGCTCTCACCCCCACCACAAAGGCTGATAGCCCCACTGACTTATGGTTACTGGACTCTGGAGCTTCATCTCACATTACCAATATGAAACAAGGGTTTAAAAGGTTAAAGAAAATTAACTCATCTGTCAAGGTGGCCAATGGTGATAAGGCTTTGGTTGTTGGGGAGGGCACTGTTTCTGTACCCGGGCTGGGAAATGTTGAAGGGGTTTTACATGCTCCCTCCATTGCCAACAATCTGTTAAGCATTATCAAATTATGTGACGATGACAAGGTGGAAGTTTTATTTCGCAAAGGGGGAGGTCATGTCACCCGGAACCAGAGGGTCATTGGAAATATTGCCATCATAAATGGTTTGCCATACTTCTCCCCTGAGAACCCAGCCACAGAGGACAGTCCACCGGGTGCCACCTCAGAAGGGGCCTGCGCACGGAAAGAGAGAAAGCCCCCACAGCCAGCCCCAAGGCTGTCTAAGGAGCGCAAGGCTGAGGCAGTTGCACCCAAGCCACCTCAGCCAGCCCCACGGTTTTCCAAGGGTAGTGTGGACAAGAAACCCGAACCTCAGCAGGCACCTAAAGCACCGCTCAAGGTAACCAGAGCCAAGAGGGTGTCAGTGGGGACGCCGCTCCACGATAAATGTGCCCATCTCCTACACCGAAGATTAGGTCATGTAAGCTTCCCTGTGGTTAAAAAGATGGGAGAGTTTGCTGAGGGAGTCCAGCTCAAGGATTGTGAGGTGTTCCTGGACTGTGCCATCTGTAAGAGCACAAAGAGGAAGGCTGCCCCCATCCCTAAGGTGTCACTACGTAAGGCCCAATACCCATACCAACTAGTACATGTTGATCTGGTTGGGCCATTCACACCATCCCTAGGGAAAAGACAGTATTTTCTCACTGCCGTTGTCGTTTTTTCACGGTACGGCCACATGTATACCCTCACAGAAAAATCCGAAGCCTTTGATGCCATAAAATCACTGTACAACCTTGTAGAGACCCAATATAAGACCAAGATCGCTCAACTGCAGAGCGACCGCGGGGCTGAGTTCATGTCCCGGAAATTTCAGGACTGGGTAAGGCGTAAGGGCATCCAACATTTTCTTACAGCGCCCTTCACTCCTGCCCAGAACGGCGTGGCAGAGAAAAGAAATGGAATCCTACAAACTATGATGCGTAGTCTGATTGCAGACGCTGGGGTTGCAGAATCATACTGGGCAGAGGCAGTGCACTACGCCAATTACACCTTAAACCGCACCTGGAGCAGTGTTGTGGACCAGACCCCATATTTCCTGGTCCATGGTAGGAAGCCAAGTCTAGGACACTTGTGTGTGTTTGGCTCCTACGCTTGGGTGCACATCCCCAAGCAGCTGCGGAAGAAGGGGAGGTCTGTCTCCCAGAGACTAAGGTTCTTGGGCTATGCTCCTGGCTCCAAGGCCTACCGCTTCCTGAGAGAAGGGGGCAGGACTGTGACTTCCCAATCTGCCTCCTTCGAAGAGGACTCCAATTGGACCCAGATCCACTCAAATGATTTGAGTCCATATGTCAACCGACCCAGCAAGGACACACCAACCACGACATCACCTGAGACGACCACATACCCTGCCACCGACGAGAGCGAGGAACAAGACGAAGATGTCATCCTACCTGGTTCAGATGGGGAGGATGACCCATCCAGTCCCGAGGCGACGCGACCCACGATACCCAGCACCTGGGACCGAGGGTCTTCACATCCCGGTTGTGAAATGCCGGCTAACAAGGAACCCGCAGAACAAAAAGGCGGTGAGTGGCAGGAGGTCAGGAGGTCAAAGCGGTCCAACAAAGGAATCCCGCCAAAGAGAATCGACATTGGGCACATAACATCTGTCAACAACGTTGTGGTCACCCCAAAATCCTTCTCTGACATCCAGGAGCTGCCCATCGAAGAACAGGAGAAATGGCAGCTCGCGATGGAGCAGGAGATGGCGAGCCTGAAAAAGCTCAAGGTCTTCACCCCCCAGCAACCACCAAAGGAGAGGAAAATCATTGGCACAAGGTGGGTTTTCAAGGCTAAACCACTTGCCAATGGCCTCTACCTGTATAAGGCCCGTTTGGTAGCTCAGGGGTTCGCCCAGCGCTACATGGAGGACTACGGGGAGACCCACTCTCCAACCGTCCGGGCAGAGAGCGTCAAGGCCGCCCTTGTAACTGCAGCCGCTCTGGGGGAGGAAGTCTTCCAATTCGACATCCAGACGGCTTACCTCCACGCCAACTTGGACCGGCAGATCTATGTGAGGGCCCCTCCTGGCTACCAGCAGGAAGGGGGAAACACATGGCTGCTCCGAAAAGGGTTATATGGCCTCAAGCAGTCGGGGAAACTATGGTACGACTGCCTTAGAAAAAGTTTAGAACGAGTTGGTTTCAGTGCATCCCATGCAGATGAATGTGTTTTCACACACAACTCCAAGGGTACCACAGAACGGGTGTTAGTTTATGTGGACGACCTCCTATATGTAGGGCCTGACAAGGAAGGGTGTGATAAATTTGCCAAGGCCCTAGGGGAAAAGTTTACCCTGAAGTCTTTGGGGCGGGTTGACAGGTACTTGGGTGTGCACATCTTGGCCACTAAGGGGGGCTTCGCCCTATCTCAAAAAGAAAAGATCGAGGAGTTACTGGCCAAATGTAAAATGGCAGAATCTAACCCAACGCGTAGCCCGATACAAAGTGACTATTACAATCACACTCACAAGGACGGTCCTGAGTTCACAGATTATAAGCTTTACAGATCTGTGATTGGCTCCTTGCTATATATCAGCAATTGGAGCAGGCCTGACATAGCCTTAGCTGTGAATCTACTGTCCAGGCATGTGGAACACCCAAAGGATTTCCACTGGACTGCTGTTAAGAGGGTACTTAGGTACCTCAGGGGCACGACCGATGCTCTCCTTGTGCTGGAACCAGAGAAGGGGAAGACGGCCCAGCTCTCCGCTTACTTGGACGCAGACTGGGCTGGTGACACTAAGAGTAGACGGAGCACCTCTGGTTTCCTCATATTGCTAAATGGCTGTCCTATCCATTGGCATGTTAGGCAGCAAAAATTTGTTTCTTGCTCCACGGCCGAGGCGGAATATGCCAACCTGTCGGACACAGCCAATGATTTGATTTGGTTCGATGCTCTGATAACGAGCATCTGGGCACCTCCTCCTCTGCCCATCCAAATTCAAGAGGATAATACGGCTGCAATTGCAATCTCGGGGGCATATGCAGTGGGCTCTAGGTCC
>JAKJMR010016053.1:39030-59326 GCA_024449315.1 Daboia siamensis
ATCTTATTTCTTTTAATTGGGGAATTTAGTCCATTTATGTTTACTGAGAAGATTCCGTTTTCTTTCTCCATTTCCATTTATTTATATTTAGGTCTAGTAGATCTAGTAGTCCTTTGTTCTCTGGCAAATCCTTCACCCTCGCCCTTTTGGTTGTCTTTCTCTTTCTGTTCTTCTGTTTGTACGGTTGCTCCTTGAGTCCTCTCTTCTGTTTGCTTCTGCTCCTTACTCTCCCCTTGTCTTTGTTTCACTCCTTCATCTAAAATTGCCCTATTCCTTACTTCAAAATCTTCTGCCTTCCAGATTGAGTCCAATCTATATCTTGTATTGTTCCAGTTTATTAAGATGCCTTCTGGCATCAGCCATCTGAAGTTTATACCATTGGCAATCAGCTTCGTAGTCAGAAAGTGATAATGTCTTTGTGTATCTCTAACTCTCTTAGGTGTCTGCTTTAAAACCACAATTTCTTTATTTTTGTATTGTATTGGCTCATCTCTAACTTTCCGTAGTACTTCATCTCTTGTTGTCTTCTTTGTAAAATGTACATGTACTTCTCTTGGCAGTTTATTTCTTCTTGCGTAGCTTGAATTGATGCGAAATATTTCATCCACCTCTAGCTGAATTGCTCCTCAGTCTGCCTTTAGAGCCTCCTCCAGGCTGTCAATAATCACCTCTATGTTTTCTTCTCTATCTTCAGGGATATTTTGAAATCTTAAATAATGTTCTGCTTTTTCCATCTCTAAAGTCTTAATTGCATTCTCTAATTTTTCATTTTCTTGTAGTAACATTTCTATCTTTTTATCATTCTCATCTGTTTTTTCTTCAATTTTGTGTATTTTCTGTTGATTTTTAATTATCATTTGATTCTGAGCTTCAAATTTTCCCTTTATATCCAAGATTTCTTCACTAACTTTCTCAAGTTTACTTTGTATTTCTTTATGATTTTCCTGTATTTCCAGATGATTTCTTTCCAATGCCTCTTGATTACGTAACATCAATTCTTACAGCAGTTTTAATGAAGTCTGTGTTTCGCTTTGAGCAGTGCTTATCTTTTCACATTGCAACATTGCTTCAATAGATCCCTGTGTTGTTGGACTAGATTGTCCTACTGAGGGTGCAGAAGAGATTTCTTCATGAGTCTGGTAATATTCAATGAAGTCATTTTACAGATTACAGTCTAAAGCCAAAACAACATCTATTTAGATTTAGCCAAATTCAATAAAAGTAACTTTGAAAAGTCTTTTCTCTCACAATCTCACGACAAGGCACTCTTATCCTTTGCAGCTGTCTTTTGTCAAGGTCACTTTAATCAACATTTTTTTTCAATTCTCACAATATATCAGAAGTTTTGTTGTTCTTTCGCCACTAGATGTCCTCCTTGGCTTATTTATAAATGTCCAATATTCTTAACAAAGAGTATTTCCCCTTCTTTGTAATTACTCGCCACTTTTAATTTTAATCCTTCTGGGGGTCTTTACTTTTCAGCCCTTTTCCATCAGGGGCACAACATTTATAATCCTCAAGGAGAAGGAAAGAAAAATTCTGGCTCACCCAGCTTCAGCATGCAGTTGAGAATCAGCTGATTTATATTCCTTCTCTTCCTGCTGGAGACGACTAGGGCTGCTGTGGCTCTCCCGGCAGCCTTTTTCTTCATTTTTTCAGAGGGTCCTACAGTCTGCTCCGATCGGGTGCGCCCTGATCTGAGCTCCTGAAGTATCCCTCCTCCTTCATTGCCCCTCCAGGGCAACTTTCTGACCCTTTAAGGGTCGCTAGACAAAGAAAAACCAAGCTGGAAAGCCAAGCACCGGCTTTCCCCAGTTGTCCCAATGGTTGCCAAACAGCAAGTCAGAATAGTCCATTTCTATTAATATAGGAATTTTGAGCCAAAGGTAGAAAGGCAGTAAGTCCAATTAATCAGTATCATGTAGTTCAAGGCTTTTTCTTTTCTCTCCCAATGTAGACAAAGGCCGCTATTAAGGAGGGTGTGGAAAAAAATCCCTTCCCTCTCTCCTCGCAAGGGGAAACAAATTCGGAAAGCTTTGACAGGAAGAGTAGACAATTAGGAAAAGAAGAAGGCAATTCTCACCCAGTTTTCAAGTGCTTTCAAGTGCTTTGTTGTGATTTTGGCTTCGGCAGGAGACGGCTAAACGATGGGCCATGGGAGTGGCTGATCCTTTCTTCTTCGGTTCGGAGAGTAGCTCCAAGCCAACGAGAGGGATGCCGCCCTTCTACTACTGACTGGAGAGACCTCTTCCCTGCTCGTCGCCCCTCCATGGTGACTTTTGACTCCTTTACAGGGGCCCCCTGATGAAGAAATCCAGACAACACGAGGAACAATTCCCTCGCACGTCTGGCTGCGTCGGGATCCGGAATTGGAAGCCAACTAATTTTGATTTCTTAATGTGTTTTATTTGGGGGCTATTAACTAGCAATCTATCACACAACTACTTTTGTTGTATAGGTAGTCCTCAACTTACAACTGTTTAGTGATCATTTGAAGTTACAACAGCACTGAAAAAAGTTACTTATGATAGTTTTTCACACTTACGACCACTGTATCACTCCATGGTCACATGATCAAAATTCAGATGCTTGGCAACTGAATCATATTTATGCCGGTGCAGTGTCTTGGGGTCACATGATCACCTTTTGTGACTTTCTGACAAGCAAAGTAGAGTGGGGAAGCCAGATTCACTTAACTGTGTGACTAATTTAACAACTGCAGTGATTCACTTAACAATCTTGGCAAGAAAAGTCATAAAATGGGGCAAAAGACAGTTAACAAATGTCTCATTTAACAACAGAAATTTTGGGCTCAATTGTGGTTGTAAATCAAGGACTACCTTTATTTGATCTTTGACTTTCAGATCCACACTCTTTGTTCTATAATCTATCAAACATTTGCTGCAAATCTTTCAGGTTTTCAGCCAACAATATGGCGTTGTCTGTATACATGTCCCCAAACAACATGCCTTACTGTTACTACAAACATTCCTTATTCATTAATATTTTAAAAACAAGGGGCAATCACACATCCTTAATAATGAACTATTTCCTAAAAATCAATTTATTTCCATGCATGCTTTATTTCTGTCATATCACACTCAGCAACCAACTTTAATATACTGTACATGCAACACCCCCCCCCCCCCAAATTTATCAAACTTGTATGCCACCCATCTCACCCAAGGCGACTCTAGGTGGGCTACCGACATTGAATAAAAAACCATATAAAACATTAAAACAATAAAGATCTTAAATTTAAACATTTAATTAAAATAAAACTAAGCAGGATGAAGAGGGATGGAGCAAAGTGCAGACAGGGAGGAGGTGAGGTGTGCTCCACTCCATCAGCCACCTCCCATGTGCCACACCCCCATTGGGATCCCAGGTTAGTTGGCACAGCCATGTCTTCAAGGCCTTTTGTAAGGCCAAAGGGGTGGGAGCAGATCTCACCTTGGGGGGGGGGGGGCAAGATCTTCCAGAGAGTGGAAGCCACAGCAGAAAGGGCTATTCTGGACCCCACCAGCTGAAATTTCTTGGCTGATGGGGTCCACAACATGCCCCTTCTGCTGGTGCAGGTGGGGCAGGCTAATTCCATTGGGGTAAGCCAGTTTCTCAGATAGCTTGGTCCCATTCCATGCAGGGCTTTAAAGGTGAAAATTCACATCTATCCTCTTTGTTTTATGCTTTGTCTGTATCAGCAAATGGACAATAAACTTTCTCAATTTCATACATTTCTCAGTGACCTGCCAAATGTGGCCTGTCCCACATTCAGAATTTCTCATCAGTTTTATATTCATCACTAATTTAATATCTCATCATAAACAATCTAATCATACTTTTACAGTAATTCCTTTTCCACATGTACATTCAAATAGATCTATGCTTAAACCACATGCTGTTACTGGGTTTCATAATTTCCATCCAAGGCTATTGTCAAGCTTCTGATGGACGAACTCTTCAAAGAAATCTAAGGCATTGTTTACCTTGAAAGTCTTTAATAAAGCAACATAACATTGGCAATACTTGGTTAAAGCCAAAATCTGGATTCCCCTCCCCTGAGCACAATAATATTAAAACATAGTTCCCTCCTTTAGTTAACTGTCATAAATCACATTCTCCAATTAGTGTAACCCGCCAATTCTTATCACCTCTTATTACATACAACCTTGAAAGTGCTCTGCTGCTATATTATTATGTCTAACTAATCCCCCATACATTCTCTTCCTTCCCCCACCCATCTTCATCTAACTCTAACTCTAAAAGTGATAAAGGTAAAGTAAAGGTTCCCCTGCACATGCATGCTAGTTGTTTCTGATGCTCATCTCCATTGCAAAGCTGAAGAGCCAGCGCTTGTCTGAGGATGTCTCCGTGGTCATGTGGCTGGCATGACTAGATGCCAAAGGTGCACTGAACGCTGTTACCTTCCCACCGTAGTGGTCCCTATTTTTCTACTTGCATTTTTACGTGCTTTCGAACTGCTAGGTTGGCAGAAGCTGGGACGAGTAACAGGCGCTCACTCTGTTACGCAGCACTCGGGATTCGACCCACCAAGCTGCCGACCATCTGATCGACAAGCTCAGCATCCTAACCCACTGAGCCACTGCATCCCTTCTAAAAGTGATACACAAGTAGAAATATAAAATTGCTTCTTCATCTTTTGTCAAAGCAAGAACATCCAATGTTAGCAGCGTTGACATCTGGCACCCCTTACAAAAAGGACAGATTCTGTAATGTAAAGTATAACATAAGTTAGGGGCTGACTTTTGGTTTGTTGGGGTGTTTCTCATAAAACTTTTTGATGGGTCTGTCAGCTTACACATCGCTAGATTTTACCCAAGTGGCTTCAGACAACGAGTATCCCTTCCATTATACTAGGTACTGCAATTTTCCCTTAAAAATTTTAGAGTTAAGAATATGTTTCACTTCATAATGGGTCTGACCCGCTACTGTGAGGGGCACAGGTGCCTTCTTAGGGGGAGGTCTTAAAGTGGAGGCCCGAAAAGGTTTCAGTAAGCTGCAATGGAAAATCGGGTGAATTTTTCCTAAAAGTCTAGGGAGTTTCAATTCTACTGTGACCGGGTTGATGATTCTCATGATGGGGAAAGGCCCCAAGAATTTCAGTCCTAATTTCTTGTTCGGTAATTTGAGGCATAAGTATTTGGTCGACAAATAAACCTTTTCCCCAACTTGGAATGTCCTTTTGGGAGCTCTCTTTTTATCAGCCTGCTTTTTGTAGGTCTCAGAATTCTTTTTTTAAGGCCATCTTTGTGTTTCTCCAAACTTCTTCCCATCCCCTAACCCATTGATCAAGTGTCTGGGAAGCAGAGGGCAACTAAGGGTATTCAGGTATGGCGTTGAATTTTTTTCCTGTGGCTACCTGGAAAGGTGTGTAGCCAGTGCTGCTGTGTACTGAATTATTGTAAGCCACCTCTGCGAAAGGGAGGAGGTTGGTCCAGTTTGTTTGTTGGTAAGAAACGTAGCATATGAGATATTTTTCCACCATTTTGTTAGTGGATTCTGCTGCTCCATTAGTAGCCAGGTGAAAAGCAGTTGATAAGCCTTGAGATGATCCAATTAATTTAAGAAAACTCCTCCAAAGGTTCGCTGTGAACTGCACCCCTCTGTCCGAAATTATTCGCTTAGGGGCGCCATGCAGC
Source organism: Daboia siamensis (assembly GCA_024449315.1). NCBI lineage: Eukaryota > Metazoa > Chordata > Lepidosauria > Squamata > Viperidae > Daboia > Daboia siamensis. Next base: position 44,691 of record JAKJMR010016053.1, read on the forward strand.
CGGTAGATATGTTTTAAGAACAATTTAGTCAGGCTTTGGGGAGATGGGACCCCTTTGCAGGCGATGAAATGAGCCTGTTTCAAAAACAGGTCTATCACAGTCCAGATGACAGTATTTCCTCTACTTTCAGGTAGGTCTACTATAAAATACATAGCTATTTCTTCACAAGGTTGAGAAGGGTCTGCCACCGTCTGCAGTAACCCAGGGGTTTTCCCTGGGATTCTTTTCATGGTAGCACATATGGTACAGTTCCTGACATAGTTTTCCACATCTTGTTTTAGTCCTGGCCACCAAAATTGCCAGCGGATGAGATGTAGAGTTTTTAGATATCCAAAGTGTCCAGCCTGTTTGGCGTCGTGGCTGTGTTTGAGAGCATTAAGACAGAGGGTTTCAGGCAAGTACAATTTTCCCCCCTTGTAAGCCAGACCATCCCTGCATGTTAGGGAGGTCTGATTGTCTTTGAACCACATGTATTCTGCCCTTGAAGACCACTCGGAGGCTCCAACTGGTACAGAATGCAGCCGCGAGAGTTGTGTTGGGAGTCTCCCGATACTCCCATATTACACCTCTGCTCCGTGAGCTGCATTGGTTACCAGTTGTCTTCCGGGTGAGATTCAAGGTATTAGTAATGGTGTTTAAGGCCCTACATGGCATGGGTCCAGAGTACCTTAGGGAGCACCTGCTGCTGGCATCAACTTCCCTCCGCCCTGTGCGCTCCCACAGAGAGGGCCTCCTCAGGGTACCACTGATCAGAGAATGTCGATTGGTGGCCCCCAGGGGGAGGTCCTTCTCTGTGGGCGCCCCAGAGCTATGGAATCAGTTGCCGGTTGAGCTCCGGATGGCGCCCGACCTTTGCTCCTTCCGTCGCGATCTGAAGACACTCTTATTTGAACAATCCGGCCTGGCCTGATGGGGGATGGGTGGTTATTTTAATATATGTATTTATTGTTTTTAGTTGGGCATATGTTTAATTCTTTTTAACTTTTGTATTTTTGTATTTTTATATATTTGCCCTGTTCACCACCCTGAGTCCTTCGGGAGAAGGGTGGTATATAAATAAAATTATTATTATTATTATTATTGATCGGTGAGGAGCTCTTGTTTTTTTTTTTTTTTTGCCCCAAGGTCATCAGGATTAGGAGTCCTGCGAGGCGTGAGTTGAGGAGCAGTTTGTTGACTGGAGATAATTGCCTCATTAACTTCTTCGCATTCACTTTTGTACTGGAGCAATCTCAATAGTGCATCAGCTAGGAAGTTTTTTCCTCCCGGCATGTACTTTAGAGTGAAGTTGAAATGGTTAAAGTACTGTGCCCATCGCACTTGCTTTGGGGACAATTTGCGGGGAGTTTTCAGTGCCTCTAGATTTTTGTGATCTGTCCATACTTCAAAAGTCACCTTGCTCCCTTCTAGATAGTGTCACCCATTTAATAATCCCCACCTAATTGCAAAGGCCTCCTTCTCCCAGATTGCCCATCTCCTCTCACTTTCAGTAAATTTCTTAGAGGTGTAGGCACAGGGTTGCAGGACCCCACTTTTATTCTTTTGCAGTAATACAGCCCCGACTGCCACATCGCTGGGCAAATGTCAGGCTAATGATGCATCGGGAGCAGCCAGAATCGACTACCGGTAGTACTTTTAAGTCTACTTGTGCCCCTGATTTAGGGATTATGAGTTTGGCAGGCAGTGAAAAAGGTGGGATGTGTCAACTCACCATCCGGTCATTCTCCCCTTCGTCATTGCTGTCAAAGGTGGGTAGAGTGGGGGCGGGTCCAGTCTGAGGTCCAGCGTCCTCCTGGGTGGGGGATTTGATCTGGGCACCAGGCTCCTGGGTAATCCAGTTGGATTTCTCTCTCAGTGACTGCTGTGCAGGTCTCCTCCTCACTGCTGGTTCTGGTCTACTCTGCTGTTGAGGCTAGGGGACTAGACAGTTCGCTGCTTGATGTCTCTGCTGTCTGCATCGGAAACACTTGATTGGTGAGCCTGTAGGTGGCCTGGGTCTTTCGGCAGTAGCAGTAGTTGGAGGTTTTCAGGGTGGTGGTTGCCGTTTGGGTTGTTCTGGCTTTGGTGCAGCTTCAGGTGGGAGAGGCGTCTTATAGCGGGCGAGCTGAACATCTAATCTTACCGCTGTGTGGTACCATTCTTGCAGCTGGTCAGGTAGAGCTCTGTAGATGCAGGCTGGAGAAAGGTGGTCATTCAACCCTTCCCTGAAATGATGGACTATGGATTGCTCAGGCCATCTCTCTATCTGACTGGCTATCTTGAGAAACTCTCACACATACTCCAGTGCAGGCTGGCCAGCTTGTTTTATCTTGTGGATTTGTTCTTCTGCTTTGAGGGCAATGGATGGGTCCTCAAATCTTTCTTTCAGTCCTAGGAGGAAGAGGTGAGGGTCCTCCAATTCAGGGGCTTGTTCATTATATAAATTGTTTAACCATTCAGATGCTTCTCTCTCTAGGCTGGACGCAATCACATCAACCATAGCACCTGGATCCGGGTAGAGATAGGCCCAGTGATTCAAATGAGAGCATACTTGGTTGAGGAAAAAAATCAGTTTCTCTGGGTCCAAATCGAAGGTTGCTCTGAAAGATGGGGCCATCATTGGTTGCTGGGGCCCCCACTGTGGCTGTTGCACTCCCAGTTGTCGCTGGCCCCATCCTGGCTGTTCATTCAATGGCTGCTGGTCCCCCCAATGCGGCTGTTGCACCCCCAGTTGCTGCTGGCCCCATCCTGGTTGTTTATTCAATGGCTGCTGGGACCCCCACTGCAGCTCTTGCACCCCCAGTTGTCACTGGCCCCATCGTGGCTGCTGATTCAACGGCTGCTCACCCCCACTGCGGATGTTGCACTCCCAGTTGCTGGTGGCACCATTGGTGCTGCTGTATGCCCATGGGTTGCAAGTTTGGGGCCTGCTGCTGCCCCCCTTGCTGTGATTGAATTACCAGCAATATTGGTCTCTCGAGTAGCTGGAGGTCTCCTAAAGCTTGTTGTCTGAGGGGAGGCTGCTGATGCCTTCCCTGCTGATGGCCAGCAGGAAGTCGTGGCACCATTTGCTGCTGTAGGCCCCTCAATTCAGACAGTGCAAGCCCAGATACCAACTCAGGTGTAACATATTCCTGAAGAAAGTATGAAACTTTGGTTCAGGCTGCAGTAGAGCTTTTGAGGCCTAGGCCTCTGACCTATGTCCTACTTCCCTCTCCTTCTCCATGAACATCTGTGCTCAGCCGTTAGTATTTTTATCTTGACCCAGACATATGCATCCTGTTGTTTTCCTCTGAAGCAGCCATATATCACATGTAAACTCCTTTTGCTGAAAACGCCTTTCTGTTGCTTATCTGTACTAAGCATATTTCACTTCTCTATATGATGTTATCCACATTACCATATATTATTCCTCCCCATGTAACGCCTATATTATGATGTATGAATACTAAATACTTGTAACTGGATAAATGTATGCTGCACTGAACCTTTCGGGGTTCAGACATTTTAATGCTTGGTTTGCAGTTTGAACCTGCGCAAATAAACTCTTTCCTACATTGAAGAGCTTGGCCTGGTCTCTGTTAATTTTTCCTACTTCACAATGGTTGTTGGATAGGTGGGGGTTGCTGTCATCTTCTCTGCTGTTGGTCTGCAGGGAATTGTGGCACCCTCTGCTGCTGACCTACTAGCAGTTATGTTAGCCTCAATTGCTGTGGGGCCTCCCTCAATTGTGGGCCCTTCAGTGGTTGCTTGATGCTTGGGGGCAGTGACCAGCCTCCATGAAGTTGTCATCCTCCTACTAGCTGTTGCTCTCCTGGCTTCTGCATCACCCCAAGCTGTTGCAAGGCCTCTATTAGCTGATTTAGGCACAGAGGTTGTTGCCCTTCCATCTGTGGGGGTTGCCATATTCCCCACTGCTGTGGGGGTCCTAGGCTGAGGTTCTCTTCCTCTGTGGGACTGGAGGCCCTAGCAGGGGACTCCAGGGGTTGGAGGGCTGTTAGATCTGCGAAAGTGGGGCTGAGGGCCTCTCTCGGCAGGAGCTGTTCTACGCTCCTCACTTCTAGCTCTTCAAACCTTTCTGTTAAATAGTCCATTGACTGGCTATGGGCTGCAGATGGATATTTCCACTCACCTGAATATTCAGTCTCAGATGGTCTGGCAGCCCCCCCCACTGGTCTGGGAATGTGATGCGTGGGAGTCTCTTTGTTGTCACTCCACCTCCTCTGCCTTTGAAGCCCTTGGGGATGGCAAGGCCGCTTTGAGGCATCTTGAGTCTCCGTTGGGCTTAACCCATTCTGATGACCAGACCAATTCTCCTGGTTGTTTGGGTTTAGCTCCCAACTGGGAGGATTGCTGAATCTCTTTTCCTACTGGCTTGTTCGCTGGTGCTTCCCCCCCACCCCGGGGTAGCTGCTGCTGCCAGGGAGCTGGCTTCAGGCAATTTCTCCTCCTCCATGAAGGAATCTTCCCTGACTCTTTGTCAGCCTGTCTCCCAAAATCTGGATTCCCCTCCCCTGAGCACAATAATATTAAAGCATAGTTCCCTCCTTTAGATAACCATCATAAATCACATTCTCCAATTAGTTTAACCCTCCAATTCTTATCGTCTCTTATTACATACAACCTTGAAAGTGCTCTGCTGCTATGTTATTATGTCTAACTAATCCCCCATACATTCTCTTCCTTCCTCTACCCATATTCATCTAACTCTAACTCTAAAAGTGATACACAAGTAGAAATATAAAATAGCTGCTTCTTCATCTTTTGTCAAAGCAACAACATCCAATGTTAGCAGTGTTGACAGCTATATTTTGAACCAGTTCTTAGCTCTACAGCTTATTACTGATGTGCACATTATGATTGCTTAACCAGAGGCAGACTTTGCACTGCACAGTACACGGTGTTTGATTGATATCAGTAAAATGTTTGTTCAGCTTTTCTAGTTCAGTGTGTTGTGCAAAGCCAGGCTATTTATTTATGTTTCAATGGGCTATACGAATCCATAAAATGGGTTAATTCAATAAGTGAATTGTATAAACACAGCCAATCTGTCCTCTTGGTGCAAATGCAGCAATAACAGAAGGGAGTGCCATCCAGCTTTGAGCATCTGATCCTGAGCTACTGCAACCACCCTCCAAGCTTCTGGTCCTTAAGTAGGGCTCCCTCAAAAGATAAGAGAAGGGCTAGCAGGCTTGGGCTGTATAAAAGACAGACAATCACCAAAAGAGATACAGAAATTCAACTCTTTGCTGCTGATGGATGGTCATCTAGATTTTTCAGCTGAGATCTGGTAGCCATAACCCAGGTTAACACTCACCAAACTTAAGTTATGCCAACCAGTACAGCTGCTTGGTCTCTTCAAGCATGTGTGACAGCAGATGCTGAGAAGTGTCTGCATCCATGAAAAACCTAGGTCCCATATTGGCATTTGTTGTACAAATGCATTTAGAATGTTAAGCTGGGTGACAGTCTGGCAATTGTATCACTTATGATTTTGCATGTTTGAACAAGGTTTGCCAGCTATTTATAAAGGTTGCAAGCAGGTGTAAGCTTAAAAAAAAAACAGATTAACATGTTGCCTAACTTTTAAATTGGTTGACTCCCACTACACCATTATATTTTTGTTATCTGGGGTTTTACTTTTCCAGTTTTCTGCATTATTGCAATTGATTGCATCCAAAAAGTGAAAGATGCTGAGAAATCTTGTAAATGTGATTGAAGTATACAACTGTGAATGCAGTTCTGACATTGAGAAAATGGTATTCTCAAGAGATAGACCGCAACCTACTTCTTGCTAAGCTAAAAAAAATGTGGTATAAACACCATCACCACCAGATGGATTTGTAACTGGCTGACAAACCGTACTCAATGAGTAGTCCTTAATGGCACTACATCTACAAGATTAAGCAGTGGGCTACCACAAGGTTCTGTCTTAGGCCCAGCACTCTTCAATATCTTCATAAATGACTTAGATGAAGGAATAGAAGGGGAACTCATCAAATTTGCAGATGACACTAAGCTGGCAGGAATAGCCAACATCCCAGAAGACAAGCTCAGGATCCAAAACGATCTTGACAGACTTGAACAATGGGTCCTATCCAACAACATGAAATTTAATGTGGAGAAAAGCAAGGTTTTACATGACTTCCAGTTTTGCGCAATAGCATCCGGTCGTGGGCTTGCAGATTCTCTGCACCCCCATGGCTAATTTCACCCTGTCAGGGGACCCTGGAGAGGCGGCAAAGAAAGAAGGGTGCCCCAGTGACAGTTGTTCTGTTCAACTTGGAGAAAGCCTTCTAACCCGACAGGAGAAAGGCTGGCCGTACTTCATTGAACAGCCCAAGCTACTTGCAACCAAAGTCCAAAAACACTAACCAGCACAACTGTGAACAGCGTGTTTGAAACTGGGTGAGGAATTTGATCTCCTCTTTTCTATTCTACATTTAATTTCCTGGAAAAGATCCCTAAGAAGCAAAATACCTCCGAAAGGGAAGGAGGGGGATTTCCGCCCCACCCTTATACTAATGTAAGTGGCAAATTAATCTTTTTATGGAGGATCAAAATATATGGAAGTGAAATAAATATAAAACCTGAAATTTAAAACTTAAATCTGGATAAATCTAACATTGCTGAATGGTTAAGACTCTCATTCTAAAGACAATTGTTCATTTTGGAAATTGAAAAATAAATAGATGCTGACATGTAGTGGTGGATGAAGACTATGACAACTATTACTTTCATATAAGACTTGGCAAAACCTGGGAAGAGCTAATCTGTGTTTGTGGCCTTCAAAGCTTTAACAACAAAGAACAGCTGTGACAAAGAAAAAGGACAATAATCTGGGCTATAGACAAATAGAGAATTATAAATGTATATATATATATAAATATACAGGTGAAACTCAAAAAATTAGAATATCGTGCAAAAGTTCATTTATTTCAGTAATGCAACTTAAAAGGGGAAACTAATATATGAGATAGACTCATTACATGCAAAGCAAGATAGTTCAAGCCGTGATTTGTCATAATTGTGATGATTATGGCGTACAGCTCATGAAAACCCCAAATCCACAATCTCAGAAAATTAGAATATTGTGAAAAGGTGCAATATTCTAGGCTCAAAGTGTCCCACTCTACTCAGCTCATTGTCAAACAAAACGTCCACGCCGGGAAACACAACCTGAAGGAAGACGACGTGGCACGGTTGACTGCAAGAAGTTCTTTACTGAAAAGGTTCCATGCAAATACAAAGTCAGCTTTGGGAGTCACCCACCCCCAACGCGCCTTTTACATACTTCCCTTAACTGGGACACTAGCCCCACCCTTCCCCTGTGCAGTCCAGCATCCGCCTGGGTCTGTGTAAAACCCCACCCCTTTTCCCGTCTGCCCACACCATGCTGCATCTTCTGGCGCCGAGGTCCATACAGCGCGCAGGTAAGCAAACCCCCACAACCCCCCCATCCCATGCCCTAGGGCCCCAAACGTGCTCCCCTCCACCATTCTGGCACCCCGCGCTGTGGCCGCAGCCCCCTGGCAGCCGCCGTCGTCCAGGTGTGGGCGTAGACCGCCTGGCGCCGCCGCCGATGTGCGGACGGCGGAAACAGCCCGGGGAAGGAGGCAGCCGTCCTCCTGCGGCTCCGTTGGCGCGGCCGCCAAACTGACATTCGGGGCAGCCTCCCCCCGAGGACGCGGCCGTGCTTCCTGCTGGTGGTGCGGGCGTGGACATGGCTCCCGGCTGCTCCACTGCTGGTGGGGCGGGCGTGGTCTGGCTGCCGCCCGCTGTGCATGGACGCCACACGCGGTGCTCTCCCGTGTGCCCTCAAGGTGTCGAGCCCATGGGGCTTGACAGTCGGCCCCTCCTACCAAGGCTCCTCCTGGAAGGCAAGACAGAGGGGTTACACAAGCACCAAGGAGAGCGGCGGGTTCCTCCCGGCCCCCTCCCGTGGGTTTGCCCGGGTGCTCACGGTGGAATGCCCTGACTAACCGAGGTGCTTGAACATCAGGCTCCGCCACCCACGATGCCTCTGTAGCTGGATACCCCTTCCATAGCACCAGGTATTGCAGCCTCCCCCTCCGCACTCTGGAGTCTAAGATGTCCCGTATCTCGTAATGGCCATCGCCCACAGGCCCCGGGCGCACTGACCCCCCCAACAGGAACAGGTGCTGGCTTCAACAGGCTCCCGTGGAAAACAGGGTGCACCCTGCCGAGGAACTTGGGTAGTCGAAGACGCACTGTTACTGGATTGATAATATGGGTGACCTGGAAGGGGCCTATGAATTTAGGGCCCAACTTCTTGCTGGGTATTTGCAGCCGGAGATATTTTGTGGACAGGTACACCCAGTCCCCGACCCTTGGGGTGGAAAACGGCTGGCGTCTCTTGTCCGCTTGGGCCTTGGCAATGCTGGCCTGTTTTTCCAGTGCCTCTTTGGTTGCTGCCCACGCCTTCTTGATCTGTAGCATCCATTCCCTGGGTTGACAGGGGGGGTGTTTCCTCCTGGTCGCACTCGGGGATGGGGGTGAAATCGTAGCCCGACACTACCGTGTATGGAGGAAGGCCGGTGCTACTGTGTACGGCGTTGTTGTGGACGACCTCCGCGAACGCCAGTAGGTCCGCCCAATCCGTCTGTTTATACGACACGTAACTGCGTAAATACTGTTCCACTGCGGCGTTAGCCCGTTCAGCAGCTCCGTTAGTGCAGGGATGATACCCGGAGCTCAATCCCTGTGATGACCCTACAAACCGGAGAAACTCCCGCCAAAATCTGGCGGTGAATTGCACCCCCCGGTCTGAAATAACGCGCCTAGGTGCCCCATGCAGACGGTACACATGCGTTATGAACAGCCATGCCAGGCGCCGGGCCGATGGCAGACCTTTCAACAGGACAAAGTGGGCCTGCTTGGAAAAAAGGTCGATTACAGTCCAGATGACAGTGAACCCTCGACTCTCTGGCAGGTCCACGATGAAGTCCATTTCTATGTCCTGCCATGGTCGGCAGGGGTCCGCCACTGCCTGCAAAAGCCCTGCTGGTTTTCCAGACTGGGGTTTGGCCATGGCACACGTGTGGCAACGCCGGACATAATCCTTGACCTGGCGCCTCATACCGGACCACCAGAACTGGCGCCGAGCGAGGTGTAGGGTTTTCAGAAACCCTAGGTGACCAGCCTGCTTGGCATCATGACATTTGTAAAGGACAGTCTCACGGAGAGCTTGTGGCACATATATCCTGTTTCCGTACCATGCCAGGCCATCCCAGCGAGTCAGAAGCCGCGGATGCTGTTGTAGCCAGACATCCCCCTCAAGAGCGGTTTTTAGACGCCGTACAAGATCATCTTGGTTTGTACAGCCCGTACTGCCTCTGGGTCGTACAGACGGATAAGAGCCTGTACCACCTCCTCCCATTGGCTGTCGTATTGAGGAAGGTGCAAGAGGGCATCAGCCAGGAAGTTTTTCCCCCCCGGGATGTACTTCAGAGTGAATTTGAACCGTCTGAAATACAGGGCCCACCGCACATGTTTTGGGGCTAACTTCCATGGCGACTGCAAGGCTTCCAAGTTTTTGTGGTCCGTCCACACCTCAAAAGGCTTCTCTGCCCCCTCCAGGTGATGGCGCCACGATTCCAGTGCCCACCGAACGGCGTAGGCCTCTTTTTCCCAGATAGCCCAGGCTCGTTCGGTGGCCAACAGCTTCTTTGATGCATAGGCACATGGTTGCAACGCTCCTATCTTGTTACGTTGTAAAAGCACGGCCCCAACCGCCACGTCACTAGCGTCCGCTTGGACGATGAACGGTGCTGACGGGTCGGGATGCAACAGCACGGGTTCTCTGGTGAACAAGTCTTTTAGGGTCTCGAACACCTGCTGACACTCCATGGACCACGCTACCTGTAACCCTGGACACGGTTTCACCATCAAGTTCTTGGTTTGCAGCAGGTCCGTCAACGGTAGTGCAACTGCAGCGAACGACGGTATGAACTGTCGATAAAAATTGGCAAACCCGAGGAAGCTCTGCAGCTGCCGTCTGGTTCTCGGGGCTTGCCATTGCTGTACTGCCATCACCTTCCTTGGGTCCATCGCGATTCCAGCCGCCGAGACCCGGTAGCCCAGGTAGTCCAAGCGAGAAGTATGGAACTCGCATTTCAATAATTTCACGTAGAGCCGGGCATCGAGAAGCTTCTGCAGAACTTGCTGTACGAGGGCGACGTGTTGGTCCATCGTTTCCGTATAGATCAAGATGTCATCAAGGTACACGAGAACCCCCCTGTACAGGTGTTCATGCAGAACCTGGTTTATCAACTGCATGAACACAGCGGGGGCCCCCTGGAGCCCGAATGGCAACACACAAAACTGATAACTGCCGAGAGGGCAGTTGAACGCCATTTTCCACTCATCACCCCTTTTTATACTCACCCGATAATAGGCTTCACGTAAATCCAAATGAGTGAACACCTTTCCTTTGGCCAGGTGGGACAGCATGTCCTTCATTAAGGGCAGTGGATATAAGTGTTCAACGCACACCGCGTTGACCCCCCGGTAGTCTACACAAAGACGTAGGCCACCGTCCTTCTTCTCCCGGAAGAGAACAGGCGCTGCCATCCGCGACCGGGCAGGCTGAATGAACCCCCGTGCGAGGTTTTTGTCTATGTAGCGCCGGAGCTCTAACATCTCTCGTGGTGCCATAGCATACATCCGTGGCTTAGGCAACTTGACCCCTGGCTCCAACTCGATCGCGCAGTCGGTGGCCCGATGAGGAGGCAGGAGGTCACATTCCTGTTCACTGAAGACTTCCAGAAACTCGGTATACTCCGGCGGCACCTGTACCTCTGCACCGGCTCTGCAGCTCTCTTCTGCCCTCCCCAATGCACCGGGCATCCTCAAGTGTTCATGATCAGGGGGCTGGGGTCCGACCCCGAGGCACAGGTGCTGAGAACCCCCCTCCCACCAGATGGTCGGGCCCCACCTGTCCAACCATGCCAGCCCCAGGATCACCTCCTTCGTCATGGAGGGCACCACGATGAACCGCAATCGTTCCCAGTGCTCCCCCATGTCCAACCGCATGAGTTTCGTGACGTGAGTGATGGGCACTCCCCCCAGAAGAGACCCATCCACCTGCTGAAAGCGTATCGGTTGCTCCAGCCGCACCACCCCAACACCCAGCTTGGCCACCACCTTCTGGCTGATAAGACACCGCGCGCTGCCGGAATCAATCAAGGCCTTGAACCCCAGTGCTTTCCACGTATTGGGGTTTGTCAACGTGATCGGGACTGTGAACGGGCAAACCGGGGCACTTACCATAGGGTCTTCCTCCAGCCTTTCGCTATGCCCGTAGACCTCCACGTCCACATCTGTTGGGCTATCACCCTCCGACTGAGCCCTTCCACCTGGTGTAGTGTCCACAGCCTGGCGAGAGGCCCGGGAACGCTCTGCAAAACGCCCGGGAGTTGCGCCCCGTGCTGGGGTCGCCGCTGCCACCACCCGGGACGTGGGTATAGGGCAGGCGGCCACACGGTGCCCCGGCTGGTCGCACCAAAAGCAACGAAGAGCGGACCGGGGCGGTTGGTCTATGGGCCCCGGCGACGACGGCAACGGCTTCTGCACCTGCCCTTGCCGTCTTGGCGGGGGCTGGGGGGGGTCCCCCGTGGCCCGCACGCGACGCTGGCAAACCTGCAGGCCGACGTCCAGCTCGATCGCAACTCGCAGCCACTCTTGGATCCTGGGAGGGATCCCGCGAACAATACAAGCCCTCAGGAGGTATTCGTCCAATCCAGCCAGGAAATGGTGGATTAACATCCTCTCCAGCCACGAGCTGAGCCTGCTAGCCACCCCCCTAAAGTCCTGCATGTATGCCGTAGCCGGTCGGCCGTTTTGCTGCAGTCCTATTATCTCGGCCTCGGCCTGTTGTATGCGGGTCACATCTTCGAGGCGTACGCGCAACGCCTCAAGGAAAAGGCCGACATCGCTCAGCTCTGTGGCACGGTTGCCATATAGGTTCGCCACCCATGCCGCTGCCTCCCCTTGTAGTGCCGTGGTGACGGCCATCACCATCGCCCACTGGGACGTGTACATAGGCCCGTACCTATCTAGGTGGTGGATGACATGTCCGAGGAACAGGGCCAGACGGTCAGGATGGCCATCGAACGTCACCGGCAACGGCGGTGGTCCCCAAGCTGCGGGCCCTCCCCACGGCCCCGCCGGAACGCCCGGTCCTTGTGCCACTGGTTGTGGCCACCCCAGTGCTCCTACCGGGAGCCCTGGGCGTGGTGCAGCGGCCCCAGGCCGTGCACCACCTGGCCCTGTGAGCCCCTGGCCGGGCGCAACCGCCGGTCCCGGTGGAGGAGGAACGGGCCCCTGCGAGGTACCGGGGCCCTGGGGGACCTGGAAGCGAGGACTTGCTAAACGGAACCGGGTCTGACTCCGTTGCTCAGGGTCAGGCCTAGCCTGGGTCCAACGTCCTGTCTCCAGGTAGGAGTCGATGGGGGACCACGGCCAGGGCTCCCCGAACTGGTCTCTCAGGACATCCATAGTGTAGCTTCCGGGAGCCGTGGTGTAGCTCCACTCCTCTCCTCCTTCATCGGTGGCGCGGCGCTCCCTCCATTCCCACAGGGACCCCCTCTGCCGGGGTGGTTGTTCCTGTCCGGTCACCGTCTGGCTCAATACTGGGCTGAGCCACCACTCCCCAGGCTTCTCCTGAACGGCTGTCTCTTGAGCCTCAATGCCCTTCGATGCTGGACCCGGGTCCCGGACCTTGGGCCGAACCACTAGAGGGGCCTCTTCCAATTCCCCCACCTCGAAGGGCGCAGCAACCCCTTCGCAGCAGGGATGACCGCAGCCTGGAGAGGATTGTCAGGAAAAGGCCATTCCAAAGTGTTGGGGACTTTCACAAGGAGTGGACTGAGGCTGGAGTCAGTGCATCAAGAGCCACCACACACAGATGGATCCTGGACATGGGCTTCAAATGTCGTATTCCTCTTGTCAAGCCGCTCCTGAACAACAAACAACGTCAGAAGCGTCTTACCTGGGCTAAAGAAAAACAGACCTGGTCTGTTGCTCAGTGGTCCAAAGTCCTCTTTTCTGATGAGAGCAACGTTTGCATCTCATTTGGAAACCAAGGACCCAGAGTCTGGAGGAAGAATGGAGAGGCACACACTGCAAGATGCTTGAAGTCCAGTGTGAAGTTTCCACAGTCTGTGTTGATTTGGGGAGCCATATCATCCTCTGGTGTTGGTCCACTGTGCTTCATTAAGTCCAGGGTCAATGCAGCCGTCTACCAGGAGATTTTGCAGCACTTCATGCTTCCTTCCGCAGATGAGCTTTATGGGGATGCTGACTTCATTTTCCAGCAGGACCTGGCACCTGCCCACACTGCCAAAAGCACCAAAACCTGGTTCGATGACCGTGGGATTACTGTGCTTGATTGGCCAGAAAACTCGCCTGACCTGAACCCCATAGAGAATCTATGGGGCATTGCCAAGAGAAAGATGAGAGACATGAGACCGAACAATGCAGAAGAGCTGAAGGCCGCTATTGAAGCATCCTGGTCTTCCATAACACCTCAGCAGTGCCACAGGCTGATAGCTTCCATGCCACGCTGCATTGAGGCAGTAATTGCTGCAAAAGGGGCCCAAACCAAGTACTGAGTATATATGCATGCTTATACTTTTCAGAGGTCCGATATTGTTCTATGTACACTCCTTGTTTTATTGATTGCATGTAATATTCTAATTTACATGCAATCAGTAAAAAAAGGAGTGTACATAGGATGGGGCAGTGTATGCTAAAGCATTTGATTGTGTGGATCACAACAAACTGTGGCAAGTTCTTAAAGAGATGGAAGTACCAGACCATCTTATTTGTCTCTTGAGAAACGTATATGCGGGTCAAGAAGCAACAGTTAGAACTGGACACAGAACCACTGATTGGTTCAAAATTGGGACAGGAGTCCGGAAAGGCTGTATACTGTCGCCCTGCCTATTTAACCTATATGCAGAGAACATCATGAGAAAGGCAGGGCTAGATGAATCAAAAGTTGGAATTAAGATTGCCGGAAGAAATATCAACAACCTAAGATATGCAGATGATACCACTCTAATGGCAGAAAGTGAAAAGGAAATAAAGAGCCTCTTGTTGCAAGTGAATAAGGAGAGTGCAAAAGTTGGGTTGAAACTAAACATTAAGAAAACCAAGATCATGGCATCTGGCCCTCTCAATTCCTGGCAAATGGATGGGGAAGAAATGGAGGTAGTGACAGATTTTATATTCCTGGGCTCCAAGATCACCGCATATGGGGACTGCAGCCAAGAAATTAAAAGTCGCCGGCAGCGAGACTTTTAGTTGCGCAATATTGGAAGAAGGAAGAACTGCCGACTATAGAAGAATGGACTTTAAAAGTTTCCAATTTGGCGGAAATGGCAAAGATTTCAGCGTACTTGAAAGACCAGTCGCAACAGAGATATATTGTGGAGTGGCGAAGATGGATTGATTATATTCAGAATAAATATGGGACTAAAAAGTTTCATCTAGCATTTGAATAAGTATTGGATCTATGCGATATATAAATTGCTTGTAGTCGTTTCAATAAGAGTTAAAGTGCGATAGAATTTAATATGTTATTGTTGTTTGCATATGGTAGATTATGATTGTTTGTATTTTTATACCCTGTA